>PITA01003560.1:103763-137623 GCA_004023965.1 Spilogale gracilis
AGAAGTTCATTTTCGCTTTTGTCTCCTTTGCCTTTGGAGACGTGTCTTGAAAGAAGTTGCTGTGGCCGATGTCAAAGAGGTTACTGCCTATGTTCTCTTCCAGGATTTTGATGGATTCCTGCCTCACGTTGAGGTCTTTCATCCATTTCGAGTTTGCTTTTGTGTGTGGTGTAAGAGAATGGTCTAGTTTCATTCTTCTGTATGTAGCTGTCCAATTTCCCGAGCACCATTTATTGAAGAGACTGTCTTTTTTCCACTGGATATTTTTTCCTGCTTTGTCAAAGATGATTTGACTATAGATTTGTGGGTCCATATGTGGGCTCTCCACTCTATTCCATTGGTCTATTTCTCTGTTTTTGTGCCAGTACCATGCTGTCTTGGTAATCACAGCTTTGTAATAAAGCCTGAAGTCAGGTAACGAGATGCCGCCTGCTTTGCTTTTCTTCTTCAGCAATTCCTTAGCGATTTGGGGCCTTTTTTGGTTCCTTCCATATATGTTTTAGGATTGTTTGTTCCAATGTTTTGAAGAATGTTGATGGACTTTTGATCGGAATGGCATTGAAAGTATAGATTGCTCTGGGTAGCATAGACATTTTGACAATGTTTATTCTTCCGATCCATGAGCATGGAATGTTCTTCTATCTTTTTGTGTCTTCTACAATTTCTTTCATGAGTGTTCTGTAGTTCCTCGAGTACAGATCCTTGACTTCTTTGGATAGGTTTATTCCTAAGTATCTTATAGTTTTTTGTGCTAAAGTAAACGGAATCGATTCTCTGATTTCCCTTTCTATTTTTTCGTTGTTAGAGTATAAGAATGCAACTGATTTCTGTACATTGATTTTGCATCCTGCCACATTACCAAATTGTTGTATGAGTTCTAGTAGTTTGGGTGTAGAGTCTTTGGGTTTTCCACATAGAGTATCATGTCATCTGCAAAGAGAGAGAGTTTGACTTCCTCTTTGCCAAGCTGGATACTTTTTATTTCTTTCTGTTGTCTGATTGCTTTGCTAGGACTTCTAACACTATGTTGAACAGTAGTGGTGAGAGTGGGCATCCTTGTCTTGTTCCTGATCTCAGAGGGAAGGCGGTCAGTTTTTTCCCATTGAGAATGACATTTGCTGTGGGTTTTCATAGATAGATTTTATGAGGTTGAGAAATGTTCCCTCTATCCCTATACTTTGAAGAGTTTTGATCAGGAACGGATGTTGTATTTTGTCAAATGCTTTTTCTGCATCAATTGAGAGTACCATGTGGGTCTTCTCTCTTCTCTTATTGACTTGTTCTAACATGTTGATTGTCTTGCGAGTGTTGAACCACCCTTGCATCCCTGGGATAAATCCCACCTTGTCATGGTGGATAATCTTTTTAATGTATTGTTGGATCCTGTTAGCAAGGATCTTGTTGAGAATCTATTCATCAGCGATATTGGTCTGAAGTTCTCTTTTTTGATGGTGTCTTTGTCTGGTTTGGGGATTAGAGTAATGCTGACTTCATAGAAAGAGTCTGGAAGTTTTTCTTCCATTTCAATTTTTTAAAGAGCTTCAGGAGAATAGGTGTTATTTCTTCTTAGAATGTTTGGTAGAATTCCCCAGGGAATCCGTCTGTCCTGGACTCTTGTTTTAGGGGAGGTTTTTGATCACTGCTTCAATCTCGGTACTAGATATAGGTCTATTCAGATTGTCAATGTCTTCCTGTTTCAGTCTTGGAAGTTTATAGATTTCTAGGAATGTATCCATCTCTTCTAGGTTGTTAAACTTATTGGCATATAGTAGTTGATAGTAATTTCTGATGAGTATTTCTATTTCCTAGGTGTTAGTCGTGTTCTCTCCCCTTTCATTCATTATTTTATTAATTTGGATCTTCTCCCTTTTCTTTTGGATACTTTGGCCAATGGTTTATTGATCTTATTGATTATTTCAAAGAACCAGCTTCTAGTTTCATTGATGCATTCTTTTTTTTTTTTTTCATTGATGCATTCTACTGTATCTCTAGTTTCTGATTCATTCATCTCTGCTCTGATCCTAATTATTTCCTGTCTTGTGTGAGGGGATGGTTTTTATTTTTTGTTGATTTTCCAGTTCTTTAAGGTGTAATGAGAGTTGGTGTATGTGGGTTTTTTCAATTTTTTTGAGTGAGGCTTGGATGGCTATGAATTTCCCCCTTAAGACTGCCTTTGCTGTATCCCATAGGTTTTGGATTGATGTATCTTCATTCTCATTGGTTTCCATGAAGGGTTTCAGTTCTTTGATTTCCTGGTTGATCCACAGATTCTTGAGCAGGGTCATCTTTAGCTTCTAAGTGTTTGATTTTCTTCTGAACTTTTTATGGTATCAAGATCTCAATCTTCTGGTATCAGTTGAGCCCTGATTTGTGACCTAGTATGTGGTCTATTCTGGAGAAAGTTCCATGTGCACTCGAGAAGAATGTGTATTCTGCTGTTTTAGGGTGGAATATTCTGAATATATCTATGAGATCCATCTTGTCCAATGTGTCTTTCAAGGCTCTTGTTTCTTTGTTGATTTTCTGTTTAGATGATCTGTCCATTGCTGACAGTGGTGTGTTAAGATCTCCTACAATTAATGTATTCATATCAATATGATTCTTTATTTTGCTTAACAGTTGGCTATGTAGTTGGCTGCTCCCATTTTGGGGGCATAAATATTTACAATTGTTATATCTTCTTGGTGTATAGACCCTTTCAGAATGATGTAGTGTCCTTCTGTGTCTCTGACTACAGTCTTTAGATTAAAATCCAATTTGTCTGATATGAGAATCACTACCCCAGCTTTCTTTTGGGGTCCATTGGCATGAAAGATGGTCCTCCATCCCCTCACTTTCAGTCTAGAAATGTCTTTAGATTTAAGATGTGTCTTTTATAAACAACATATGGACAGGTCCTGTCGTTTTATCCAGTCTGAAACCCTGTGCTTTTTTATTGGAGCATTTAGGCCATTCACATTGAGAGTGATTATTGGTAGATATGTTTGGATTGACATCATGTTGCCTGTGAAGTTCATGTTTCTATAGGTTACCTCTGTAAATTTCTGTTCTGTGTCACTCCTGTGTTCATTATTCTTTTATAGAACCCCTCTTAGTATTTCTTGTAGTGCTGGCTTGGTGGTTGCATAATCTTTTAGACTTTGGCGGTCCTGGAAGCTCTTTATATATCCTCCCATTCTGAAAGTCAACCTTGCTGGATACATTATCCTTGGTTGCATATTTTTGTCATGTAATTTCCTGAATATGTCTTGCCAGCCTTTTCTGGCTTGCCAGGTTTCTGTGGAAAGGTCTGACGTTATTCTGATGGTCCTGCTTCTATAGGAAAGGGATTGCTTTCCCCAGCTGCCCTTAAGACATATTCTTTGGTTTTATGATTCATGACTATCACAATTATGTGCCTGGAGGTTTTTATGACCTCATTGATCCTGAGGGGTGTCCTCTCTGCCTCTAGGACATGAACATTTGTTTCATTCCCCAGATTCGGGAAATTTTCCTCCATGATTTGTTCAGCAATATCTCCTAGGCTTCCCTCTCAACTCCTTTGGGGATTCCAATAATTCTGATATTGGAGCATTTCATGGCATAATTTATTTCCCTTATTCTGTTTTCATGGGATTTTAGCTGTTTGCTCCAAGGCTTCTATTGTTCCTCCTTCTTAATCCATCTGTCTTCTAAATCACCGATAGGATCTTCAGCTTCACTTACTCTAGCTGTTAGCATATTTAAATTAGATTGCATCTCATTAATAGCCTTTTTAACCTCAGCTTTCACTTCTGTTATTATGGCTTCCATTTTGAGACTAGTGTTCTTTTCCAAATTAGCCATTGCTTCGATGATTGCTGCCCTGGATTCCATTTCTGTCATACTGTTTATATTCATTTCCAGTAATTCTGTGACCAGGGTTGCAGTCTCAGGGTTCTTCTTCTGTTGGATGTTCCTCCTCTGAGTCATTGTGGCGAGGAGTGGTTGAGGAGGTGTATAGCTAAATATATCAGCCACTATCCAGGTGAATTGGTCGCTGGAAGGTTTTGGAGCAATCAGAATTCACCACCAAAAAGGAAGAAGAAAGAAAAAAGAGAAAGGAAGAAAGGAAGCAGAAAAAGAAACCCCTGTCGCAGTGAGGCCCAGTGGTAGGATTTATATGGTACAAAACTACTCCAGGGTAAGGAAAAAGGCTATCAAGGGTAAATGAAGAGATAAAAAAGTGAAGCCCAACCTGGATGTCCCCCAAGACCAGTATGTATATAATACAAAAGCAAAAACAATAACACAGAAACACTAGCAGACTAGAGTGGGAAGGTAAGGGCAGACACTCCTTGTGGGCAAGGAATGTGTCTCAGATCCTCCTGAGTTTGTCTTGTTGTTATTGTTGGAGGAACCATTTTATAAATATATAGGGAGATTAGAACTGGTTGCATATAGGGGTAGTATTGAATATGGATGTAGGATTATCTTGAAGCTTATAACTATATATATATATATATATATATATATATATGTAAAAGAAATAATAAAGGAATGAAGAGAGAAGAAAGGGAAAAATCAGATAAAACAAACAAGCAAACAAGAGGCAACAGCAGCAACAACAGAAAATACAGGGATGTGTTTGAAAAAATTTCAAGGTAAAAAATTGTTATGGAGCGTTGTATTGAGTATCATGTTGTGATAAAAAGTGGGTTAAAAATTAAAAGAACAAAAATCGTGAGAATGAATTTTTAAGTTTAAAATGGAAACTTTAAAAGTAAAAATAGAAAAAAGTTAAGAAAAAGCAAATAAGGTGAAAAACTGTATCAATAAAGTGTACAGCCTTGGGGCAGTACCAGGAGTTTAATAAATTGCCTCCCCCTTGGCCGCCTGTCACAGCTGGGCAGGCGCCAACACTGGTTTGATTTCTGTCCAAAGCCCGGGCTTGTCATTTCACTCCCGCACCACGAAAGCGCTACTGATTTTGGGTTGCGCGACCTTTTCTCTGCTCAGGGAATCTGTGTGACCTCCACTCAGGAGGGACTGATGTCCTGCAGCCCCACGTGTCCCGTGCAAATCTGCAAATCACCTTCCCTGGGGGGGTCGGTGCCTGGCCCATGGGGTGGAGAGAAGCAGGAGAGAAAAGCAGTGGAGCAAAGAGGAAAAAAAAAAAAAAAAAAAAAAAACCTGTGAAAAAATATACTCCGTGCCCTGGTTCCACCGAGTTCCTTCCCCCGCCGCCGCACTGGGCGAACTTTCTCTCCTCCAGTCCCTGATCCCCGTTTTCCTGGCTGCAGGGGCAGAAAGATAGACGGGGCACTCTTTCTTTTGTGGATACCCATTTCCCAGGCTTTTGAGGCGGTAAAATAGACTCCGCGCTGCCAGCTCTGCCACGTCCCCAGCTCTGCCTGGCTTTGAATCAGACCATAGTCTGCTGTTGTTCCCGGAACACAGAGCACTTTCGTGCTGGTGTATTGTCCTCCAATGAGTCGCCTCTGTGGGCTTCCTCCCCTGCACCCCTTGTCTTGACAGTAACCCTCCGGTCGTTCTTACTTGTTTCTACCTCTTTGCAGATGGTCCTTGCCCCCTGTGGTGTTCCAGAAGTACGAAATATCACATTTCAGGCTGATTTCATGGGTGCTTACAGTGTTCCTGTAGTGCTTTTTGCAGGAATTGGGCTCACTTCAGGGGACTCCCGGAATTGCGGTCACCTGGCCTTCCACCAACTTCAATAAATCCAAAATATTATTAACTCTTCACAGTAATCAGATACAGGTAGAATTTATATCTCTGTGCAGTCTTGCGCCACGTATTATATCTTTCTGCTCCTCGGTTTCTCCATTTTAAAATATGCATTAGAGTACTTAATACCATTAAACTAACAAGAGGAGGCTAGAACCTATATACCTAGAAAAATATCAGAACACCTGAGCAGCTGACTCACACAAACCAAATCTAAACCACAAACACCTCGCAGTTACCACTTTTCTTTTTTTTTTTAAAGATTTTATTTATTTATTTATTTGACAAAGAGAGAGATCACAAGTAGGCAGAGAGAGAGGGGAAAGCAGGCTCCCCGCTGATCAGAGAGCCAATATGGGCCTCCAACCCAGGACCCTGGATCATGACCTGAGCTGAAGGCAGAGGCTTTAACCCACTGAGCCACCCAGGCGCCCCTAAAATCTTTCTTGTGTTTTTTAAATGTCATTAAAGGAAATATGAATAGATACTTCTGAGAAATTATGAAAGGAAATAAAGATAATTAGGGCTTTTCCCCCACTTAAAAAAAAAAAAAAGATATGAAGATGCAGTACAAAAAAATATGAAATTCTCATGTCCATTTACTGAAATCATCAAAGATCTGTCAGTCAGGATTTGGTGGTCTGATCTCAACAGGTTATGCCTCTCAGAACTTTTACGACAAGTAATAACTACACAAGCTTTCCCATTTATCTAGAGTAATGGTCACACCCAGCATACTGTCTTCCAAATAAAGATCATAATGATTACCTGTGGTTTTAGCCCTGAGATCACTTAATATGTGTGTGTGTGTGTGTGTGTATAAATGTCTGAATGATTAGTTCCCAAAATGAAGATTTCCAGATAACCCACTATCTAAGGAAATATCTACAGTAGTTACAAATTTTTCTTCTAAATATAAGAGTTTTAACTATCCTTCTCAATTGCCTATTGATTAAACACATACTGAATTTTAGCGTTGCTGAAATGATTTCTTAAATAATAATGTTCATAGTTATACAAAAGAATCTGTTAGCTGCCTGAATGAATTCAAGCTTAACCTGTAATGAGAAAACACATTAAATATTAAGAATAAGGGATAATGAAGCATCAGGGTTTTAGAAAGTATCCAATTTTCTCTTCAAATAATATCTTACTGAGCATATATCTTAAAAAGATTTTTAAAGCATGGATTTTCCTCAACATCTTGTGTATTTTCTTCAGTATTTAGTTATAAAATATTCACTAGTCATGTAAGGAATTCTTGCAAGATATTTGTTTTTAATTTAATTTGTTTACTTATATGTGGATTGCATAATAAAGGTAACCTAAATGAAATGAAGTTCTGTAGCTTAGAGAAGCCAAATATTTTTATCATCATTTGGATTAAACCAATTACAAGGAGTAATACAACTCTAAAAAGGCTTTAAAGCATACCACTGCTTAAGAAAGGTAACTTTAAGAGAGCAATATTATATATGCACAGAAATTTTGCTTGTGACTCTTCATCTAAAATCAGAGTACAAAGAAGAGCTGAAATAAACCCCTCTAAAAGGCTTTTAGGCTAAGAGTGGAATGGAACTGGGAGAATTCTTCTCCTAGGTAGTCTATACTTTCACCTAAGGAAAACGGGAAGGGCCACAATCAGAAAACTTGAAATGGGGAAGTAAGGCTAAACAATGTCAGGAGGCCCAGAAATCAGGAAATGATGTGAAGAGTAAAGAAGACTCTACAACCATCATAAGTACATGCAGCAGGGCTAGAAATCAAGGAGAGACTTCCCACTTCTGAAAGCTTACAGCTTAACTTGGAAGCATAAGCAGATTTTCAGAATTTCACCAGAGCTTAGATCCCAGACTGTGCTAAAGAAAAAGTTGTGAGCTCATCTTCAGAATATTTAAAACAATTGTGAACTGATTCTAGCTAAAAGTTAAGTAAGCCCAGAATTAAGTAAACTGCCAATAAATTCTGTATAAGAAAGAATGTGATCCTTTATGGGGGTAAATATTATTTATTTATTTACTCGTAATGCAATAAAAACAGCATGTAATAAAAAATTATAATGAACGTACAAAAAATCAGGAAATGTGGACCATGGTTGAAAGCAGCAATGATCATTATAAACAGATACTAAATGCCCTAGATACTAGGATTATCACACCAAATTTAAAATGACTGTAATAAAAATGAAAAAGAATTTTGTGGGCAAGGTTTTAGAAAGAATAAAGATACGGGGATTTTATTAGATCTGTGTGAAGTACATAAAGAACAAAGGCTATAAATTACACACACACACACCCCACATCAGAAATAAAGAATTCACTGAACGAGCTTAACCTAAGACTTGATACAAAAAGGAAAGGATCATTGAAGAAAAAATATATGAACAGAAATAAAAATATAAAAGAAGAATAATAAATAGAGAAATATCAGGGTCTGAGAGAAAATATCAAGTAGTCTATGTATGTACTTGGAGTCTCAAAAGGACAAAAGTAAGGCAATGGGAAAGAAGAACTAATTAGAGATAAGGACCAAAGAAACTGTGCAGACTTGATTTAAAAACTCAACCCAGAGCTCTAAGAAGTTCAGTGCTTGTCGGGGACAGTGCGTGATCTGCCCCTCCCGCCATGCCACAAGCCACCTGCATGGTCAGTTAGGTGATTGCCCTCTGCAAGGCACGGAACACTGACCCTCCCACAAAGTGTGAGGAGTTTGCGTGGGGCAGCGGTTCCTCCACCCTGCTTGTTTGCCATTCTTTGTATGGAATGCTTGACATTTAAAAACCATGTCTGGTGTATAGCAAAATGCTTTGTTTCTACTTACCATCATTAATAATAGCTTAATCTTAGATATCCTGCAGCTCTGTGGAGGAGATCGTCAGGGTTTTTAAATGGTTAAATAAAGGGCTTAATATAAGAAATAAAACTATGCTAACAAGGACATTGCCACACACACAAAGGATCCATAAATAACGAGTTCTGTACCCAGTCATGGAAAACAGGCTTGAACAAGTGCTTTTACCTTTGCAAAATAAGTTATCTCTCTCCTTGATGCCAGACAAACTTTTGGTCATTGTATTAACAATGTAGCTAAAACTTTGTAATAACTCACCTAAGCCTTTCAATTGCCTTCTTGTTTATAAGACCTGCTTTTAAAACACCATATCATTAGTCTACCCTTTATCGTCTAGGCACCAAATGTAAGAAACTGTAAAAAACCTTACTGAACAACATGTCCTTGGTTTGGTTTAGGGAGTTAACTCTGAACTGTAGATAGGTGCACCTGCAAAAACATGTTTCACTGATCAAAGCACTATGTTTCTCTAACAAAGACACTGTGGAATCAAAGATCACTCTCTGTAAAAAAAATTTCCTTCATGAGAATCTTTAACTTGTTGCCTATAAAAAAAGACACTGAGAGCCTGCGAGGCGGAGATGCCTGGCAGGTGATTGGAAAAGAATCTTCGGGCTCTCTCATTTCGTATCGCCGACTCCGTCACCCCCTTCAGGGAACCCTGACCATTGCCGGGGCCGGCTCCTGGCACATGCTCCAAGTTATATGCTCCAAGGAGTATAAACAAATAAATAGAAAATATATAGGCTCACTCATTCATGCAAACCCACACACATACATTGCAGCTTAACTGTTAAAAGCTAAAAATAAAATCACATTCTCTTTTTTAAAGATTTTATTTATTTATTTGACAGAGAGAAAGATAGAGAGGGAACACAAGCAGGGATAGTGGGAGAGGGAGAAGAAAGCTTGCTGCTGAATAAGGAACCCAATGTAGTGCTCAATTCCAGGACCCTGGGATCAGGACCCAAGCTGAAGGCAGATGCTTAATGATTGAGCTATCCAGGCTCCCCATAAAACCATATCCTTAAAAGGAGAAATCAGAGGAAAAAAACCTTCTTATTTGTAGGAGAAAAATAACACTAATAAAGATTTACTTCACACCAGAAATAATAAATAATATTTGAATATGATTTAAATACTAAAGGAGAAAATATTACTCTATGTAGCATTCTAATTCTAGGTAACCTTCACAACATCATCCTCAGACAGACAAAAGCTAAGTGATTTTGTCCTTAATAGATCTTTACTATAAGAAATGTGGAAAGCAGTACTTCTTGCTGAAGTAAAATTATGAAATTCTAAATACATAAGAATGAGTGAAGAGCACAGAAAATAAAAAAAATAACTTACTATGCAAACATAGTTGTTTCTTGTAGTTTCTTTCAAAGATTAGTGGGCAATTAAAACAATCATGTTAACATTATAATGTAGCATGTATGGCATACATAAAAAAACTAATAAAATAGTAAGAACATAAAGGCTTAAGTTTTTTTATACTATAGATGAAGTAGCATATTGTTTGAAGCTACAGTGTTATAAAAAATGCATATACTAACACGGGGTTAGTATCCAAAATATATAAAGAATTTATACAACACAACACATGCAAAAAAACAAATAATCCAAATAAAAATGGGCAGAAGACATGAACAGAAATCTTCTTTTCCAAAGAAGACTTAGAGATGGCCCACAGACACATGAAAAGATGTTCAACATCACCACTAATCATCATGGAAATGCAAATAAAAACCATGACGAAATATCACCTCACACCTGTCAAAATGGTTAAAATCAAAAACACAAGAAATAGCAAGTATAGGTGAGAATGTGGAGAAAAAGGAACCCTCCTGCACTGTTGGTGGGAACGCAGACTGGCACAGCCACTGTGGAAGACAGTATGGAGGTCCTTTAAACAGTTAAAATAGAATACTTTATGATCCAATGATGGTACTACTGGATATTTCACCAATGATACAGAAACACTGACTGGAAGTGATATATGCATCCCTATTGCAGCATTTTTTACAGTAGCCAAATTATGGAAGCAACCAAGTGTTCATTGATTAGATGAATGGATAGAGAAGAAGTGATGTATGTGTGTGTGTGTGTGTGTGTACAATAGAATATTATTTAGCCAAAAAGAATGGAATCTTGACATTTCCAATGACATTGATGGAACTAGACGGTATAATGGTAAGTGAAATAAGTCAGGGAGAGAAAAATACATTTCACTCATATGTAGAATTTAAGAAGCAAAACAAATGAACAAATGAAAAATAAAGTAAAACTAAGAAACAGAGTCTTAACTCTTGAAAACAAAGTTACCAGTTACCAATGGGGAGGTAGGGGAAGGGATGGATTAAATAGGTGATAGGAATTAAAGAGCACACTTATCCTGATGAGCACTGAGTAATGTATAGAATTGTTGAGTCACTATATTACATACCTAAAACTAATATAATCGTGTATGTTAATTATACTAGAATTATACGTTTTTTTAAAAGATTTTATTTATTTATCTGACACAGAGAAACACAGCGAGAGAGGGAACACAAGCAGAGGGACTGAGAGAGGGAGAAGCAGGCTTCCCACTGAGCAGGAAGCCCAATGTGGGGCTTGATCCCGGGTCTCCAGGATCATGACCCGAGCCAAAAGCAGTCGCTCAACCAACTGAGCCACCCAGGTGCCCCTAAAACAATTTTTTTAAGAAAAATGCATATGGCTATATCTATGGAAATCACTAAAAACAGCAAAAAGAGACATAGCTGAGATACCAATATAGGAAATAAAATCAAATACTTCGATCTTTACAATTCACTCACCAGGAGATAGAAAAGTGAGAAAAAAGAACAAATTGCTAAATATTGAACAATGTAAAATGTAAAAATGAGAAAGTTATTTTATGAGGCTGTTTTCCCACAAAATTCATATGTTAAAATCCTAACCCCCAGGGAATAATATTAGGAGGTGGAGTCTTTGGGAGGTACTTAGGTCATGAGGATGGAGCCCTTACAAATGGAATTAGTGCTCTTAGAAAAGAGTCCCCACAGAGCTTCCTTGTCCCTTCCACCATGTGGGGACACACTGTGGCAGCCTGTAAAAGTGCCTTCATTTGACCATGTTGTTACCTGATCTTGGACTTATAATCTCCAGAATTGTGAGAAATACATTTTTGTGTTTATAAGTAATCTACTCTGTGGCATTTTGTTGAAGGAGCCTGAACAGACTAAGACAGGCCAGCATAATTCATATATCAAAACATGAAAAGTGAATCAAGGCAAAAGTGAGAAAATACTATCCCTCTTGAATATAGATATAAAATTTCTTAAGATATTAGCAAATCAAAACCAACAATAATGAAAAAATAAGCAAGCCGTGTTATCTCATAAATTTAAGTTTGCTTTAGTTATAGAAAATTAATAAATGTAATATATCAAATAAGCAGAATAATTGAGAAAATATGTCATTATCTCAATAACTGCTCCCCCCAAAACTTGAAAAATTCACACTTGTTGTATACTGTCACGTAAAAAATAATACAATAACAAAACTGTCAGCAAGCCTGGAATACAAGAGAACCCCCCTCAGTCTGATAATAGGTATTTATAAAAAACCTACAGTAACACCCATAAAGTTGGAACACTCTTTTCATTTACAGAAAGTACTATTGTCAATGTTTAAAATAAAAATTTTCTTTATACAAACTATAAAATATATGAGGGAGTTAAGGTCACAGAACAGTATAGAGCAATCTGTTTTGTTTCTGCATAATTATAATAAAAATTTTTAAATTTTTAGCATAAAAATCAAATGTCTAGGAATAATATTTTTAAATGTGAAATGACTAATTTGGAAGCTTCAAATCATTACTGAGAGAAATTAATAAAGATCTAAATTAATAGGGAGAAGTATCAAGTTTGGGAATTGGAAGAACTGATTGCTAAGGTGACTTTTTTCCCCAAAATTGATATGTAGGTTCTGATCATTTGTTTTGAAGAAACAAACATAATTGTATAACTTATATGGAAGTAATAAGGATATACAGTAGCTAATTCAGCTTATATTTAAATTTATCAGCTTTCTTTAAATTTAAAAAAAAGTTTAAGGACTGACTTACTTAATTTCAAGAATTACTATGAAGCTATAGAAATGAGAGTGTTATATTGGTAATATAGAATTGATAAGTGTAATTAAGTAGAATATCCAAAAACAGACTCTCACATATTCAATAAAATGATTTTGACAAAGAAGCTAAATCCAGTAGGGGAAGAAAAATATTTATAACAAATGTTGAAATATTGTATAGTCACATTAGAAATAAATGAATTTCTTCTATAACCCTTCAAAACATCAAAATAAATCATAATACATCATAAGGCTTTTAGAGAAGAACATAAGACTATATTTTGTTCGACAACAAACAAAAAACAGACTCTAAAACAAAATGAAATGAAAAAATTGGTCAACAACAAAAATTTAGTTATCTATTCAGCCAAAGAAACCATTAATAAAATGAATACAGAAAATAATACTGGTGGACATATATCACAACATGTATTTCTGACTAAAAGTATTTATCCTAAATATGTATCATATACAAATGAACAATAAAATGATTAATAACTGAATATAAAATGGATAAAAGGTATGAGTACATGCTTCCAAGTTGATACATGCAAATGACATATAATCACATGAAAATATGCTCAAGTTAGTCAATATGCACATCTAAATTAAATCCACGATGAAACACCGCTCTAATGCATCAGAATGTATGGACCAAAAATTTTTGACAAAACAAAATGTTGATAAGGATCCTTTCATCTCTCCATTGCTGTTTGGAGTATAAAACTTTTCAGGTATCTTATAAATTGAACACATACCTACTATTTAATCCAGTAATTTAATACCTAGGTACTTACAGAAAAGAAATAAGAATATGTGCTCAAGTAAACTTATACAAGAATGATAAGCCTTCCTTATAATATGCAAACAGAAACAATACAAATGCCCTAAACTAGAAAAGACAAATCATGTTATATATCTATGTAATAAAATACTATTAAGCAACAAAACCTAAACAAACAGTAAATGCAAATGCATACAAGCTGACAAGACAGAAACATGGAATGTCATAGATGATTCTCGATTGACTGATGCATCATAGATTAATCTAAAAAATTTTATAAGAGAAAAAAGGCATAAAAAATAAATACATACTACATGGATCCAAAGTCAAAATTAATCCATGGTGATTGAATTAGATAATATGGAGAGGAAAGAGGCACTGGGAAATCTTTCTGTGGGAAAAGAATGGACATGTACTACACCTTGTTTGGGGTGATAGCTTCTTAAACTATGAAGTTTTAAAACTAACCTAAAGGACTTTAAAATCCATGCATTTCTTTTATGCATGTAATTAAGTAGCAAATCTTGAATTTCTAAGTGCATAGAAACAACAGTAAAGTTTCATACTGCTTGGCCACTGCTGATTTGTCAGACAGAATAGCAACAAAAATAATGAAACATCTGCTTTGAATAATCAGTTTTCTTATCTGATATGATACAAAAATACCACAGGATACTGAAATGGTATTTTGTATAAAAACAATGGTAAAGACTGAGTGTTCATTCACTTGCCCCTGAAACGGACGTGTGTAAAAATATTTTTCAACATATTTATCTGTTGTTTAAATAAAACTTGTTTAAAAAGTAAATGTATTTTATATATTATTAAGTTAATAAGGTTAGTTAACCATCTAGGTCAATAGAGATCTTTTCTGCTGATAAGAGGGTGAGGAATTCCTTGGGTTGTTAATTGCACTGCAAGGTGGTTTTCCCAGCAGGGTGTCTCTTCTAAGTAGCATTCTACCTTCCTCAACCCCTAGCCAATAAATTCTGAAGATGGATGTAATAGCAGCTTAAAAACAGGACTTTTCAAACTGAGAGATGTTATTTATTCTTTCCAGTATTCTGCTATTTGTGTTGTTGGCTATGGATCTATCATGCCTTAATTCCTGGATAATTATACCTTAGACCTGATGCTTGAAATCATAATGAACCGAAAACCAGAGTTCCTGATGAAATTGGAGATCAAAATATGTGTTAACAAGTAGCACGGTAGTTTTAAACTATGGCTGCCTATTACAATCAGCAAAGGTTTAAAAATAAGTAAATACAGAACCTGAGTTCCGGGAATTTAATTTTGATCTGGGAAGTCATGCTAAGGCATCACTAATTTTTAAAACCTTACAAGGGTGTAGATTTGATGGTAGCAAATACTAAATGTTGATGCCTGAACCATATCAGAGGATACAAGAGGGGAGCCGACAGGTGGACATAAAAGCCCAATTAGTACTAAGCCCAGCACAGCTGGGAGCAATAATCAGCTGACAGAGAGCCATGATTAGCAGCCTAGAAAAAAAAAAAGTGTGGATTACCTTGAGCTTGAAAACTGAAGAAAGTTATAGTGGTCTGTAATTTTATATACTGAACTTTTTCATTAATGATTTTGCTCTTCTGCACAAAGTGAGATTTCTAGGATGAGCAATGTTACAAGTAGTGGTTCTCATGTGCATGAAAATCACCTCTTATACAAATTGTAAATGAGTTCTTACTCTAGAAGTTCTTTCAAGTTGTTTTTGGTAGGACCCCTAAATCTGCTTTTTAAATCCTATTCTGATACAGTTGGTCCACAGTTTGTGTTTAGATAAATAGTGGTCTAAAGGATGAAGATGTCCTAGACAGAATATATTGTGTGGTCTAAAAAGGAAATGAAAGCAATATCAAGGAAAAGAAAATGTGACATAAGGAAGAAAGGAAATAAGAAACTCTATCATTTGATCATGTCAAGTCTTCTCATGGGAAAAAAAAAACAGAATTATCTTTATTACAGAAAAATAAGGAGGACTCAAAGGCAATGTCAGCTATAATCAGTATGAAAATAAACAAGATTACATCTAACATCAGCTGTACCATTAACGTTCTGTGCTTCAGTCATCTTTAGGTGATGTGTAGGGTTAGGCATATAATTGGAAAAGCATTTCCTGTTTGTTTATATATGAGGACCAATTGATTGATCTGACTCCATATGATTTAATTCTTGATTCAGGTGAATATTTGTTTTGTCTAGTTTCTTGTTAACAGTGATCAAATGTGATTGCAATTGGAATCATTTTGGGGGATCTTTCTGAAAGCACTCATATTTGGATCTCATGGCTAGGGATATACCAGAGCAGAGCTTGGGCATCGACAAGCTTTTAAAGTTCTTCAGATTATTGTTAACATGCAGCACATTTTGAGAGTGACTGCCTTAGGTTAAAGTTGGTTTATTAAAATCATCACTGAACTGAGAATTATGTGTTAGGAATTGTTTTAAAGGACCTGAACTACTAAGTGAGTCTCAGCCTTATACACTATTGTCAAATCACTGTATTACAGATAAACTGAATCTTTCTTGGGGGGAGGGAATGGAGTAATTAAAACCAATACAGAATTATAATTGGAATTTTGCACAATTTACCCTGCTTCCCTATTTTTTTCCTCTGCCCAGTCAAATGAGCCTCCCTGAAGCCAATACCAGAACATATGTTTGTTTTATTTTTCAATAGAAATATTTATATTGACCTACCTAGCACTTTGTTATGAGAAGTTTATAATAAAATATTTCAAAAGCATTCACAGATCTAAAGTTATGTGTCAGTGACAAATAATAATTACCCTTTGTGTTTGACTCCCTTCCCATTGATCATACTGCAGGTCTATTAGGATTTTATGAATCCAGAGCCTATTCACTTGCCAGATATTTTAATAAAAGGTATTTCTAAGGAAGCATAATTGCATGTAATCAAGCTATTTCATTTTATGACTGTGGCCATAAAAAATATTTTATTCCTGCAAAGTGAGAGAAATAATAGTATGTTAATCCAAAAGGATATATATATATTTTTTTTTATTTAAATCTAGAATAACTTTTAATTTAGTCAGTTTATAAAGATTTTTGGTGTGACTCTATGGTCTACCTTCGATATGAGATGGGTACTCTGTAGTTTGAAGTTATAAACTATTTTCCTACATTGTGAAGTTTGGTATTTTATTATTCCTTAATATAATGCTATGAGTTATTATAGACATCAAAAAATCAAAGTAAAATGGAAGTAAAATCCTAATAAAAACTCCAAACTGCCTATCCATTAATAAGCTTATCTATTAGTAATAAAAGTTCAAGATAGGCAAAATTCTAAATATAAGACTATTTAGTAATTGGCAATTTTTAGTTATTAAAAGTGTGTGTTTTACATCTATATTTCTTTTCAACTAAAATATTTTAAATGAAATACAACATCATGTAAGACAATAAACTACATTATAAACTAGTAAAAGCCAGAAATGTGTTATTTTACATGTGTGTCATAGAAGATAAGGTTGGTTATTGATAGATAAATACTATAAACCATCTGAGGTAACATAAAACAACACTGTCTATTCACAGAAAAAAATTTTTCTAACACTTCCAGAAAACGTCTTTTAAAATACATATTTTAATAAGAAATACATTCAATAAAGGATGATATTGTTTGAGAACCAGGGAAATCACAAATTCAAAAGTCATTTTTTTCCCCACAATTTTTCTAGAAAAATTTCCAAAATTTATTTAGAGCAAAAACTACTCACAAAGAGTACATATTTACTTCATGCACTTACTTTGTTCCTAATAAACATCTTTGATAAATATCCAGGTATCCTAAAACATCCAGGTAAAACATAGTTGAGATGAAACTAGATAAAAAATGGTATTATTTTAAAGAAGAACTTAAGTTTTTGAGTGTCCAAATAAGCAAATAAAAATAAAATGTCACAGTATAAACTATAATTAAAATAAATGTGTATAACAGGAAATAAAGAAATGATACATTGAACCAAAGCTCCTTAATAGTATGTCCTACATATTTAAGAAATACACCATTTAAAGAAATAGTTTAATTCAAATATAAGAAAGGAGTAAAATTATCTACTTCATTAAAATATTCACTTCTAATGCCATTCATTTAAGTAAAAACATCATAAAATGTTGCAGATTTTATGCTCCTATTTTAATGAAGCCATGACAATAAATGCAATTTTGGGGTTACATACAGTTTATGCTTTTTCTCTCCTTTTGATTCCAGACCTATTCACTATAACACCAAGTTTTGGGTTTTGGTGTTGTCTCTGCACTGAAATCAAAAGCTTTAAAAGTAATGTATAGGGTTGAAGCAAGAGAGCAAGAAGCTGGAAGAGAGAGAAAGAGCAGTTTGAACTTCATATACCTCAGTTAGTGGCAAATTTCTAGGAGCTGTTTGCTCTTCTTTTAAATGAATTTCTAGCTGCCTCATATCTTGTTGACACAGACACATCCCCGCTTACTTGTCCCTTATCAGCTGTGAAAGTGAACTGAAAATAAATAAATAAATAAATAAATTAATTAATTCTCCAGGAGGCAGTTGTGGTGTCTTTTTCAAAGTGGACCACCCCTGCCCACTGGTCTTGACAGTGCTCACAGGAGGATCATTTGGGCAGTCCATCAGGCTAGTTGATCATGGTGTTCCTAGAAGTGAAGTAGATAGCCCAATAAATCCTTACTTGCTCTGTATAAGCAGAGTTTTAGGTCTAGGTCAAATGAACAAAAATCTAACTTGAATCATAAAAACGGAAAGTCAGAGTCACTCAATCAGTTACCAGATTTGAGTCAATATACAGATTCAGAAGTTCTTGCATGAAGGGGAGGCCAGGTCTCCTGGAGAAAGGACATCAGTGCACTACAAATAATTTACACTGCTAATCATTCTCTTAACTTTCCCCAAAGGGGCCTATGGCCTTTAGGGGAAGTAATAGTAAATAGGGAAAAGAAAATAATCAGGACTTTCAGTGACTACTGGATGCTGTCTCTGAAATGACTCTAATTCTAGGAGACCCAAAACATCACTGGGATCTGCCAATTAATGTAGGTGCTATGGGAGGTCAGGTGATCCATGTAGTTTTATCTCAGGTCTGTTATGGCCCAATGGTTCCACATTTGTGGCTATTTACATAGTTTCAGAATGCATAGTTAGAATAGATGTACTCAGCAGCTGGCAGACTTCCCACATTGGTTTCCTGACTTGTGCGTAACAGGACTATTATGGTGGAAAAGGCTAAGTGGAAGTTGCTGGAACAGTCTCTACCTAGGAAGATAGTAAATGAAAGTAATTCCATTTTCCTAGCGGGATTGCAGAGATTAGTGACACCAGAAAGGACTTTGAAGTTTGCAGGGGTGGTGATTTCCAGCACATCCCCATTCAACTTGCCTGTTTGGTCTGTATGGGAAACAGATGAATCTTGGAGAGTTACAGTGGATTATCATATACCGAACCAGGTGGTTTCTCCAATTGCAGCAGCTATGACAGATGTGGTTTAATTGTTTGAGCAAATTAACACAACCCCGATTCCCTGGTATGGAGCTATTGAGCTGGTAAGTGCCTTTTTCTCCATCTCTGTCAGTAAGGTCCACGAGAAGCAGTTTGTTTTTGGGTGGCAAGGCCAGCAAAACACTTTTACTGTCCTGTCTCAGGGGTACAACAGCTCTCCTGCCATACGTCAGAATTTAGTTTGCATCGATATTTTATATCACTTTTCCTTTACATTAGATACTACACTGTTCCATTCCATTGATGATATTATACTGACTGGACCTAGTGAGCAAGAAATAATAACCACTCTAGACTTATTCATAAGACATTTGAGAGCTGGACAGTAGGAAATAAATACAAGAAAAATTAAGGGCACTTCTACCCCAGTGAAATTTCTGGGGATCCAGTGGTATGGGGCATGCTGAAATATCCCTTCTAAGGAAAAGGTAAATGGTTAAGTTGTTGTACCTGGTCCCTCCTACGCCTAAAAAAGGTCTGCAAAGCCTCATGGGCATCTGGATTTTGTATACAACATATTCTTCATTTGGATACATTACTCCAGCCTATTTACTGAATGACTCAAAAAGCTGCTAGTTTTGATTACAGCCCAGAATAGGACAAGGCTCTGAAACAAGTTCAGGTTTCTGGACAAATTGCTCTGTCACTTGAGCCCTATGACCTAGGGCCAATGGTGCTTCACCTATCAGTGGCTGGTAAGGATACTATTTGGAGCCTTTGCTAGGTCCTTTTAAATGAATCACAGTGCAGGTCCACAAGACTTGGGAGAAGCCCTGAAATCACCCTCAGATAACTATTCTCCTTTTTTTTTTTTTTTTTTTTTTTTACAATTTAACTTTTATTTATTTTTTTTTTATTGTTACTAAAATTTTTTTTTTCCAGTGTTTCAAGATTCATTCCCAATTCCCCACACCCAGTGCTCCACGCTTTAGGTGTCCTCAGTACCCACCACCAGGCTCTCCCATCCCTCCACCCCCCTCCCTCCAAGTCCCTCAGTTTGTTTCTGTGTTCAAAATCTCTGTTGTTTCATTTCCCTCCCTAGATTACCCTAGTTCCCATTTGCTTTCCTTCTGCCACTGTCCTCCAGTTTGCCCCTCATGCACCGCAAGTAAGGGAGACAACTATTCTCCTTTTGAGAATCAGTATTAGCCTGCTACTGGGCCTTAGTTGAGACTAGACATTTAACCATTGACCACTAAGTTATTCTGTAACCTGAGTTTCCTGTTATGAACTAAGTGTTACTTGACCCAGTAAGCTGTAGTTGGGTATGCACAACCAAACTTCATCACAAATTGAAGTGGAATGTAAATGATTGTACCCAAACGGACCCTCAAGGCATAAATAGGATGACATGAAGAAGTGGCTCAAATGTCCCCACTTGTCAAATATGCCCACATGTCAAATGTTCCCACTCCTGCTACACTGCCTTCTCTCTCCCAGGCTGCATCTCTGTCTTCATGGGGAGTTCCTTGTGAGGAAAGCTAGACCCAGGACTTTTTTACAAATGATTCTGTACAATATCCAGACACCAGTCAAAAGTGAACAGCTGCAGCACCCCCCAGATCTTTTCTGGAATATCCCTGGAGGACAATTGGTGAAAGTAAATCCTGCCAATATGCAGAACTTGGTTCTGCAGTGTACCTGGTTATTCACTTTGCTTGGAAGGAGAGAAAGCCATATATGTGATTATGTAACAATTTATGGACTATGTCTAATGGTTTGGTTGGATGGTCAAGGAATTTGAAGGAGCATGCTTGGGATATTTGTTACAAGGAAACTTGGGAAAGAAGTATGTGGATATACCTCTATGAAAGTACAAAAAATGAAGAATTTGTTTTATATGTGGATGCTTACCAGAGTGTGACCTCAGCAGAGGAAGAATTAGAATTAGGTGGATAGGATGACATATTTTGTGGATACTAGTCAGCACATGAATAAAGGCATGATAATCAGGGGTAGAGATTATACATGGACTCAGATATGGACTTCCACTCACCAAAGCCAATGTAGCTGTGACCACTGCTGAATGCCCACTCTGCCAATAAGAAAGACCAACACTGAGTCTAGGGTAAAGCACCATTTCCTAGGGTGATTAACCAGCTGCCTTATGACAGGTTCATTATGGTGGACTGCTTCTACTGTGGAAGTGGCAGAGATTTTTCTTACTGAAATAGAGACTGTGGATATGGACTTGCATTCCCTAAATGCAGTACTTCTGCCAAAACTGACATCCATGGACTTATAGAATGTGTTATCCATTGTCATGGTATTCCACACAGTATTGCTCCTACAAACAAAAAGAGGTGTGGCAGTTGATTTTTCTCTTGGAATTCACTGGCCTTACCATGTTCCTCACCATCCTGATGCAACTGGCATGATGCAACAGTGGAAAAGTCTTTTGAAGACTTGTTGCAACACTTGGTAGATGGCAGTGCTTTGCAAGGCTGGGGCAGTGTTCTCCAGAGGGGTGTAGATACTCTGAATTACCAACCAGTATATGGTACTGTTTTTTCCATAATCAGGAATCACAGGTTCACTAGCAAAATTTTTGCTTTCTATTCCTGTGACCATATGCTTTCCTGCCCTAAAGATTCCGAAGGGAAGAATACTTCCACCAGGAGACAAAACAATGACTCTGCTGAACTGAAAGTTAGAACTGCTACCCAGCCACTTTGGACTCCTCATCTTCTCAATTCACAGGCAAAGAAGAGAGTTGCTCTATTAATTGCAGTGATTCATCCTGACTACCAAGTGGAAATTGGACTTATACTCCACAATAGATCTGAGGAATAGTATGACTGGAGTACAGGTAATCCCTTAGGCTGTCTCAGTATTACCATGCCCTGTGAACAAGGTCAGTGGAAATTACAACAGCCTAGTCCAGGTTGGACTACAAATGACCCAGGCTTGTCAAGAATGAAGGTTTGGTTCACTTCACCAGGGAAAAACCATGAACAGCTGAGGTGCTTTCTGAAGGCAAAAGGTACTGGAAGAATGTTGTTATAAATACTAGCTACCAACCACAGAACCAATTATAGAAATGAGGCTGTAATTATCATAGTTCTCTTATTTTGTTCCAAACATATTTGGAGAGATAGAAAGATATAAAATATCTTTTTTCTTGCTCTTATCCCCTTATCATATAGCATAAGATATATTGAATTTTATATCATAGTATTTAAGTCTTATTAATACTGCATCATAGTATTTAAGTTATGGAATATCAAGAAGAATAAACAGCACTCACAGACTTTCCCTTCTCTTCCCTTCTGAAACTGCATTTCAGTTGTATGCAGAACTGTTGTATTATGTTAGGTGGAACTATGACCATATTATTGCCGTTGAGAGATTAAGTATAGTTTAAGGAGATGTGCCGTATTGACAAGGTGTAGACTTGTGATGGTTAATTTTATATATCAACTTGAAGGAACACAGGATGCTCAGGTATCTGGATAAACATGTTTGAGTGTGTTTGTGAGGCTACTTCCCGAAGAGATTAGAATTTCAATTGACAGACTGAGTAAAGTGGATTGCCCTCCCCAGTGTAGATTGGTCTTCCCATTCCAATTCATAGAGGGCCTAAACAGAAGAAAAAAGGTGGAGGAAGAGAGAATTTGCTCTCTCTCTCTGTCTCCCTCCCACTCCACCTCCCTCCACCCTTCCTCTCTTTCTCTGTGTCTCTCTCTTTCTCTCTGATCTAGAACAGCAGTCTTATCCTCCCTTCTATGCTTTGCTCCTCAGGCCTTCAGACTGAGATGGAACTTGTATCATTCGCTCCTGGTTCTCAGCTCTTTGAACTGTACCACCAGCTTTCCTCGTCTCCAGATTGTAGAAGGCAAGATCATGGGACTTCACAGCCTCGATAGTCATTATGTGCCTGTTCCTTATAATCTCATTTTACATATATATCTTATTGGTTTCTTTTTCTGGAGAACCCTAATACAATTGTGTAACCATTCTTAACTCTTTGATCCTTTGAGTTAATTTTCTTATTAAACAGAAAAATCTGAGCACTTGGGGGGCTCAGTCGGTTAAGTGTCTGCCTTTGGCTCAGGTCATGATCTCCAGGTCCTGGGATTAAGCCCTGCATTGGGCTTCCTGCTCAGCAAGGAGTCTGCATCTCTCCCTCTCTCTCTGTCTCTCTCTCTCTCTCTCCCTCTGCCCTTTCCCACTGCTCATTCTCTCTCTAAAATAAATAAATAAAATCTTGAAACAGAACAATCCTAACATCCTCTTCCTACTAGCTCTTGTCTTGAAGGAACCCCTGCACCATGCTACTGTAAATCATGTTCCTTGCCTTAGAGCTAAGAATACTCTGACTCCCACTGAGAGATGGGTGAAAGAGATATACTTTACTTTTGCATTTTCTCCTAATGCATTATCTCCTAATGCAGTGTCAAAGTAGTTATCTGATACTCCCTATTGTTTTTTTTCATTTTGTTTGATTTCTTATAAACTAACTTGCAATTTTCCAGACATTTTCTCTATAGTATGTTTTCATGAACAGAGCATTCTGAACATTCTAATTATTTTAAAAATATTTGCTTTAACATTTACACACATTCTGCTTATGAAAATAATCATAATTTTCTAAGGAAATAAAATATTCAAAAGTGGAATAAATTTACCACCCCTCATTTTAGAGAGTTTGATGCTATGCTGCAATTTAAAGTTGATGTCACTTACAGTGCGGGGATGCAGACTCAAAGGACCATTACAAATGATGTAACTATTTCAAATAGTCTTTAAATACAAACGTTGTTAGGAAATTAGAGAAGAAGCCAGGGACAATTTAAAATGTGTGGGAGCACAGAAGACAGAGAAGTGTCAGTCACGAATGCCATCAAGAGTTATCTTTTAACCAGGAGACTGATGTCATTTATTTTCTCATTTGTGTTTCAGTCTTCTATTGAACCAAGGAGATTTTATGACCTTCTCAAAACTAGTTTCTTTCATAAACCCAAATCTTATTTCAAAGTTTCACTTTATTACTTCATTTCCTTTCCTTTTTCTGGCAAGTGAACCAAATCCACAGAACTTCTAATGGAACTTTCTGAGGTCTTATGTGAAGTGTGATGAATTTAATTCAACTCCTGTAACAACAAAGGCAAAATCTGGAAAAAAAAATGCAGCTTATTGATAAAATAAAACCTAGTTTCCCAAAAAAATAGTGTAGATGCAAAAATAATTTAAGAATTAATGTTAATTCTCCTATCTTGGCAGTGGTGGGTAGATGCCATTTCACCAAATTCCTTTACTGGACAGTGAAGGTGGGAGTTTAGGAAATAATACCAATTATTTAAAAAATATATAATCAACCTCAGGAAAGCATTGGGGTATAAATGGATTTTACTGAAAATAATTCAAGTGGTTGACAGACTGATAGATGTGTTTTCTCAATCTCTTTTTTATGGAGTTAGCATACAACTATCAATAAGATATATATTTGGGGCTTTATTCAAGAAGTCAAGATTTCCCTTGAGTAAGGAATGAAAGGAGAAGAAAAAGGAAGAATCAGGGACTTTGTTCATTTTTCAAACTAAAATCTATATACTACATCAGAATCATCTGGAGGTCTTGTTAGACCATAGACTGTTGGGATCCCACCAAAGTTTCTAATTTAGTAGGTTTTGGATGAGGTCAGATTCTCTGAATATCAAACAGATTTCCAGGTAATGCTGAGATGCTGTTTTGGAGATTACATTTTGAAAACCACTGCAATAGAATATCATGAAAGATAAATGGAAATTTTCAAGATTAGATGGTCCAAATGTCAAATTTAATGGAGTATTCAGAAATAATTAAGTATTGAGAACTGACAACTTACTTTTTTGTTCTAGCATATTCAATTTATTTGATTATCCTACAAATGAGTTAGAATTTAGTAAATTCAATTAATGACATTAATAGAATTTTTAAAAGTTGCAAGTGCATGTGTATGACTAGGAAATTAATGCAGTAAATATAAAATAATTAAAGGGTTGGTGGCAAAGAAAACTTTGAAATGATAGTTAAGGGTTTTTAGGGTCTTTTATTCTGGATCTCCCAAGATAATGAACAAAATGATCATTTTTTTCCCATGCTATGATGATAATATAGAGAAAATGATATCTTCCTAGTATTGGTAGGAATTCCATTGTAAAGAGAGATGAACTTTATAGGACTTGTCAGAAGCTGCAGGTTAGCACCCACACTTTATGCAGAGGAACTTACTGTAATAAAGGAGCAAGAAGGAGAAAAAATAAAGAACTTACAAAACTCAACATCCAAAAGGCAAATAATTTAGCTAAAAAAAATGGGCAGAAGATATGAACAGACGTTTTCCAAAGAAGACATACAGATAGCTAATAGACAGATGAAAAGATTCTCAACATCATTCATCATCAAGGAAATGCAAAGCAAAACTACAATGACATACTACCTCACACCTGTCAGAATGTCTACAATTAACAACACAGGAAACAACAGATGTTGATGAGGATGCAGAGAAACGGAAATCCTCCACTGTTGGTGGGAATGGGAGCTTGTGCAGCCACTCTGGAAAACAGTGTGGAGGTTCCTCAAAAGTTAAAAATAGAACTAACTTGTATTCCAGCAATTGCACTACTAGGTATTTACCCAAAGGATACAAAAATATAGATTCAAAGGGATACACACATCCTTATATTTATAGCAGCATTATCAAATTATGAAAAGAGCCCAAATGTCCATCAACTGATGGACACACATATATAGTCCATATTTATATATATATGAAATATAATGGAATATTGCTCAGCCATCAAAAATAATGAAGTCTTGCCAATGATGTGAATGGAGCCAGAGAGTATTATGCTAAATGAAATGCCAGTCAGAGAAAGACAAATACCATATGGTTTCACTCATATGTGGAATTTAAGAAACAAAACAGATAGACATGGAGGAAAAAAAGAGGCAAACCAGAAAACAGACTCTTAACTAAAGAGAACAACCTGAAGGTTACAGGAGGGGTGATGAGTGGAGGATGGGCTAAACGGGTGATGGTTTTTAAGGAGGGCACCTGTGATGAGCACTAAATTCAACACCTGAAATTAATATTACACTGTCTGTTAACTGGAATTTGAATAAAAACTTGAAAAAAAGAAGGAGGAAAAAAGAGCTGAAGAGGATTATGAGGAGTGAGCCAATGGCCTGGAGCCAGGAAAAGAATCACATGTACTAGAGAGCTTTTAGCGAAATTCTATGGAGATGTAATTATACTTCTCAAATATTAGTTTCAGGTGTTGCATTCAGTGCTCCTCACAAGTTATTTTAGAATAGATATGACTGGTCTGCTCATGGAAGCCAATGCAAAAGCTAACCTGTGCATGTAGGTTTTAGCAGATTCAAGAGCACTGAAAACTGATTTATACTGATGTACTAATTCAGTAAAATAGCACTAAAAATAACCTCTTTGTTCTCCTAATTTACATGTGATAATTTAAAGACTGAAAAATTCTTCACAGTGATGAAAAAGTTTAATCATCACTATTTTAGCATTTTACATAAAAAATAAAATTTCCAGTATCTGCAGAAAAAGCAGGATATTTTCCCTGAGGGGACCCTCATGGAAAACTAATTCACACAAAAAAAGATTTCTTTATGCTGTTTCCAAATCCATGTCTTCCTAACTTGAAACCACTGGCTTTGATCTGTGAGTTTTTCCTTCTGAGTTAGCATACTTATAATGCAAATCTCTCTAATGTTCTTACAGATATTTTATTTGTTGGTGGTTCTGGTTTAATTTCATCTACTCTGTTAGCACATAGTGTTTATTCAGTCATTCTTTGTGAGGGCTGACTTCCATTTCATGTAGTAAAGGTACCTCATCTAAGCTAACTGAAGTTTGTCATTATTCCTCGTCTCACACTGTGGTGTTGAGAACCAGATGTGGTTGTAATCAACACTGTGGGTCCCATCTAGTCCCTCTCTCTACTAACAGAATTTTCTTGGGGGCATCCCCTTGCCCCCAGTACCTTTATGTATAGTTTAGGAGCACTTGGAAACAACTCCGATCACACAGAGTTATCTGTGTTATCTGACCTGTCATAAGCAAACAAAGCATAAAGTCATCTGGAAATAGTGACTGGTAGTTGATCCAGGCTGATCAAATGCAACCTAATCCTAGGGCTGTTTGGAAATATTGAGAGGAGAGAGCCCCTCTTTCCATGAACTTGGAGCTGTGTTGATTTAAGTCTGAGTTACTGGGGGGAAACCATGTGGAGAAAGTCTGCTTGAAAATGAAACCTACACAAAGGCAAGCAGAGGCAAAAGAGACTAGTTAACATGACATCCTTCGGGTCTTTGGAGCTCAAGAGGGAAAGAAAGCAGCTCAGCTGCAGGAAATCATATATTTTCTGTTTCTACTTAAGCCAATTTTGGTTGATTTTTTTTTAGCTCTAATTTAAACAAGAGTTAGTAGAATCAGCATAGGGTGAAGAATGCTGGAGGCATAAAGCTTGGAGTCCTGCTTCTATCCTAAAATTTTCAGATGGTAAACTTTCAGTGGAGTTCATTAATAATTTCATTCCTTCTACTTAAAGATTGGTTGTTACTCAAAGTCTGGGCAGTGGAGCAGTAGCACTAGCCCCCTTACCTCGGAGCTTATTAGAATGCAGAAGCTCAGCCTGCTCTCTCCCTATACATCTTGAATCAGAATCTTTATTTTAAAAAGATATGCCACAAATTTGTATACATATTACCATTACGTAGGAATCACTGCTATGGATCTGTTAGATCTTGCCTGGCATGCTTCTGTTTTTGGGCTTTCACACTGGCTATTGCTTCTGCCTAGAATAATTTTCCCAGAGGTTCCTGCATCTCTAAACCTCTTATAGGTTTTTCTCAAATTTCTCAAATTTCCAGTGAAAGCTATTTTTTCCCGTCTCTCCCTCCATGAGAATGTGAATTTCTTGAAGCAAAAAACTTTTGCCTGCTCTCTTTTGTGATATCCCCCAAACATCAAATGCAGGCGCCTGGTACATAGTACTTCATAAATATTTGTTGGACTAACCGATTAAAATCTAATACCTGTAAAAGCCACTTCATCGGCATCCGCTTAACCTCTTGGACATCACCTTATATTATTCTCCCCCCTTTTTTGGTTCTGATTTAGATATATGCTTTCTTTTTTATTCTTTAAATATGCCAAGCTGGTCCTGTTCAGGGCCTTTCCACTTTTCCTTTCTCCTACACATTCTTTTTTTTTTCCCCTACTCCTACGCATTCTTTACCCAGATCTTCACATGTTTTTCTCTTGTTCATTATTCAGGCTGCAAATCTAATTTCATCTCCCCAGAATGCCTTCCCTGACAGACTTCAGTCAAAGTTACCATCTATCCAGGAAACCATCCCTCTGTATAATAGCCCTGTCCAGCACAGAGTCACTATTCTATCTATTTAAATGTTTCATTTTATCAACAACTTTATTGAGATATAATTCACATACCATAAAATTAATCCTTTTAAATAAAGTATAAATAGTCAGTGTGGTCTTTAGTATAATCACAGAAGTGTGTAATGATCACTGTCAATTTTAGAACATTTTCATTACTCCTAAAAAACACCTGTCCCATTAAGAGTGTTCCCCTAATTTCCCCTTTCCCAGCCCTGGCAAACTCTTTTCTATTTTGATTTGCCTTTTGTGAACATTTTTTTTTTTAAATGGAACTATACAATATGTGGCTTTTTATGACTGGCTTCTTTTATTTGACATAACATTTTTAAGGTTCATCTGTGTTGTTGTGTGTATCAGTATCATGTGTTTTTATGGCTAAACAATATTCCATGGTGTGGGTATTCCACATTTCGTTTATCCATTCATCAATTGATGAACATATGGGCTGCTTTTCCTTTTTCAATATTAAGACTTTTACTCCATTGAACATTCTTGCACAGGTTTTTGTGTGAACACAGATTTTCAACTCTACCTTGAAGTAGAATTGCTAGGTCATGTGGTAAATGTAGGTTTAATAATTTCAGAAACTATCAGACTGTTTTCCAGATTCTTCAAGCAGTGTATGAGAGTTTCAATTATTATTATTCTCTGTCTTTAACTTTAGCTTTTCTAGTCATATGTGAGATGGTTTCTCAGTGTAGTTTTCCTTTATATTTCCCTGATTATTAGTGATGTTCAACATTGTCTCATGTGGTTATTGGCCATTTGTGTATCTTCCTTGGAGAAGTGTCTATTTACATACCTGATAATTCTTCAGTTGCGTCATTTGTCTTTGTATTACTGAGTTTAAGAGTATATTCTTAGCAGATAATGACTTGAAAATATTTTTTCATCGTGTGCATTGTCTTAAACTTAACATTCTTGATGGTGTCCTTTGAAACACAAAAAAAGTTCTTACTTTTGATGAAATCCAATTTATTTATCTTCTGCCATTTGCACTTTTAGTGTTATATATATTTAAAAAATCATTGTTTATTCCCAGGTCATGAAGATCTACCCCTTTGTTTTCTTTTAATAATTTTATGGTTTTAGTTCTAACATTTAAGTCTATGATTAAGTTAGTATTTCTGTATTGTATAGATTTGGGATCCAGCTTCATTTTTTGTATGCACAGAAGTATAAGTAGTGCTATATTTGCTACTTATTAGTTATATTCAAAGTCTGGTGTACACAGGTGGGAGAAATCACAGGGTTCTCTTAAATTTTCAAAAGCTTTTCATATTAATGATCTCATTTTATCTTCATAGCAGCTTTGATACTGGTTGTATTATCCTTATTTTTACATGTGGACAGTGACAGAGAGGTTAATTAGCTAGCACATAAACACTGAATTACATATGGGGGGAGTTGTTTTGTAGCATGTGTTGGCTAGGTTCCAGCCTTTTAAATATAAAAGACAGCATACTGTATAATTTGTTCTATGCATATCAGAATAATATGTCACTTGATTATAAGTTGTTGTATAATCAAATACCCATCATTTTAAAGTA
This sequence comes from Spilogale gracilis, assembly GCA_004023965.1. Lineage (NCBI taxonomy): Eukaryota > Metazoa > Chordata > Mammalia > Carnivora > Mephitidae > Spilogale > Spilogale gracilis. Next base: position 133,733 of record PITA01003560.1, read on the forward strand.
AGAGTTTATTTTTAAAATCTTATAATCCTTAGTTGCACTACTTGTAAGATGCATTCTTTTAGAAACAAAAAGAATGTGAAAATATTAAGTGTCATCAATTTTCAAAGTCAAAGAAGATATTTTTTCTGATTGTGATCAAAATTGTATATTCATGTTTTGCCAGTTGAATTCTCTAGAACATAGACAGGAACATTTTTTAGGAGTTCAAACTTTTACTGGATAGTAACACCCAGAAAATAAAAAACAGGAGGAAGCCCGATTGGGCAGGAAGAGTCATGGTACCATTACACAGACATGATGAACACTGTCAGCTCATTGAGGAGCTCTAAAGAAAAAAAAAAATGCCTATTAGAGAAGTCTTGCTTTGGGTGGAAATGACTAGGCCTTTGTGGCACCAACTTGCATCATTAGCTGGGGGCCATCCTTGGAAAAGTATAGCGTTAGCTTAAAAATGAGACCAAGTGTAAAAAAGCTAACAGCTAGAGACTTTCTGGTACCCACATTCCTAGAAACTGGACAGTAAAGGAGAATCCTGAAGGACAGCTGGACTTATGTATGTTCATGTCTGCCACACACAGTCTGTCATAATATCAATCCTTTATAGCATATTTTACATATATGTAATATATGTAATTTTACATATATCATTCAATTATATATCAATTTTACATATATCATTCACTGTGGAATGTGTATATTCTGTACAGTCACAAATATCCAAGTGGTTCATCACAATATATGCTCCTATGATTACAGATAACAAAAATGATCATTTCTGACAGGGGTTTTCTGCAAACTCAAAATTAAATAGATAGGTTTTTATGCATTTACAATCTGATGTTAATTACTTAAATGTTTGGATCGTCTCAACTTTGGTTACAGAACTGAATTTATATTCAGTAGGCCACATTCCCTAATAAAAATTGGAGACAAAGTAGCAAAAATTAAGTGCATCTAAGCCATTCCCAATTGTAATATGCAGCACTATGTGTGATGAAGGAAATGACTAAGTAAGCAATGAGACGATTGTATCTTATGACTTTTATTGTAAGATGTAATGAGATTTCAGAGATACCAACATGAAAAAGAAAATGCATATTTTGCAGAATCATAGAAATGTGGTATTTTGTTGTTGTTGTTGTTGTTGTTATACACTCATGGGTGGCTTTGCCTCAGAAAGTCATTCATTCCTCTGCCTAGAAGAAAGTCAACAACATATTGATGATTCTGACTTATATACAATTCAGAACTGTACACTCTTACCTCCTTTTGCCCCTCCTGCACTTGCCCTGGCCTATCTCTTTTTTTCTTGCTTCCCATTATGTAGAGTCTTGGCTACTAAATATTACTGCTTTGTTATTAGTCAGCATAAGCTAACATTTCATAGCTTTATTTAAAAGGATTTATTTTTTACTCGTGGTAAATATTTATGGCATGAGTGGGGCTGTGTTCAACGTGTCCTGTGGGGACCCAGGCTGATAGAACTCTACCATCTTGTGATGGGGACATCTTAACATGCAACTTCCAGAGAAAGGTGAAGTTCCTCTTCTTGTTACCAAAGTGGTAGGTTCTTTTCCTACTCAGTATTGTTCCCTGAAGAGCCACATGACAAAATAGTGTTTGCTGGTGACTATGTAATTCAGTGGCCAGAGAATGGAAAAGAGGAGTTCATGCTCTAAAGGCACCTTCTCCTGGATTAGATCTCATGGACAGGGTTTTATGGGGTTGGGGTAATTAAGAGGCTGGTAAGTAAGCTGACCTCAGACTTTTTTGGGAAGAGTGAGGAAGCTTCTCAGAATCAGAGTCCCACTTTTTTTTCTTTCCTTAAATGGGTGCAGTTGGATCTGTTATGGAACTGGCAAGTATGTTTTCTTTTATTACAATTAGATGATAATGATCTCAAGGTCATCTGGAAGGTTAGCAGGGTGTCCAAACTTGATCGAACTGGTCAAAAAAACTGGGTCGTGGGGGCTTATCTGGAGCTTGTTACTTCTGGCATCTGGCCTTAGTTTTTGGTGGCAAGCAGCACCTGTAAGCAGGATAACAGATTGGGTTATTGTGGCTTGTTAGTGAGTCGCTGGTGATATTTTGTCTCTGCCGAGAAGACAAACTTTACTTCAGCTTCCATTTGGTTCTCAAAACTAGTCAGATGGCTTCACCTGAATGCAAAAGTCCTGACAGTCATACTTTTTACTTGTCAAATAAGGGAAGAGTTGTGTGTCAGATAACTGAAAGAATATACTTGCATCTCTACCACAACTAGTAACATTATTATAACTCATTTATATCTCATTATAATTATTGAATAGTGTTTTCCAGAGACTTCATGCCATAGAGTATAGGGATGACATGATTCCAAACAGCTCATCTCTCATGAAACTATGACTAATTCACCAATTTGAAACACATCATTGAAATCTACTCTTACACTGCTATTTTGTTGATTAGTACTTTCTGCTCTTATACATTTCCTATCCTTTTAAAAAAAAAAAGAGATTTTATTTATTTGACACAGAGAGAGATCACAGGGAGGCAGAGAGGCAGAAGCAGGCTCCCTGCTGAGCAGAGAGCCAGATGCGGCCTTGATCCCAGGACCCTGAGATCATGATCTGATCTGAAGGCAGAGGCCTTAACCCACTGAGCCACCCAGGTGCCCCACCCATTTCCTATCCTTTCAGAACTATCTCACTTAACAATTTGCTCAACCCAGAAAAGATAAAAACATATGTATAATCTCTAAATAAAATATGTATTAATAAATGTCTAGAATCCCCAGTTTTTGAAGTTATTAAAGTGAAAAAATGATTTCCTCTTTTCTACAAAAGTTAAAATACGGGGCGCCTGGGTGGCTCAGTTGGTTAAGCGACTGCCTTCGGCTCAGGTCATGATCCCAGAGACCCGGGATCGAGTCCCACATCGGGCTCCCTGCTCGGCGGGAAGCCTGCTTCTCCCTCTCTCACTCCCCCTGCTTGTGTTCCCTCTCTGGCTGTGTTTCTCTCTGTCAAATAAATAAAATCTTTAAAAAAAAAAAAAAAGTTAAAATACTGTCTCTTTACATTTTTCTTTTATCCTCTTTTTATGCATTTTCTGTTTTTTTTTTTTAAGATTTTATTTATTTATTTGACAGAGAGAGATCACAAGTAGGCAGAGAGGCAGGCAGAGAAAGAGGAGGAAGCAGGCTCTCTGCTGAGCAGAGAGCCCAATGCGAGCTTAGATCCCAGGTCCCTGAGATCATGACCTGAGCGGAAGGCTGAGGCTTTAACCCACTGAGCCACCCAGGTGCCCAATCCTATTTTTATGCATTTTCTTGGATTTTACCATACTTATAATTGATAACACTATAACAACTTAATCACAATTTAATCTTTAATAATAGTCTCCTTAATAAGACTGGATCTAGTATACAATCATACTTTTATTTCAAAAATACTTAAATTAAGGTCTTTTAGGTCTCTGTAATATCCCTACTTGCTGATTGAGATGATTATATTTGGTGTTGACCAAATTTTCAGTGTAATACTTAAATAATTCTAGTTGTTCAATACAAAATATACCACTTTAATCATACTGGGATATTAACAGGACACTTTCTCTGATGTATTAATTTATAAGTAATTAAAAATTGATTTTAACACAGTGACTGATTTACCACCCTCATCACTAATTCTGTAACCTATAAATTATAATTGTGGTGAGGGAGGGGTCAAGATGGCGGAAGGCCAGGTGACCGCATTTCAGGGAGTTCCCTGAAGAGAGCTGAATTCCAACAAAAAAACCACTACAAGACCACCGTGAACACCCATGAAACCAGCCTGAAATGTGATATTTCCCACTTCTGGACCGCCACGAGAGACAAAGAACATCGGCAAAAAGGTAGAAACAAATTGGAGG
>PITA01003561.1:0-131874 GCA_004023965.1 Spilogale gracilis
TGTGTGTGTGTGTGTGTTATGATGATAATTAATTTTATTCCATTTCAGTTTCCTTTGAGATCTCTTTAGTCAATTTATACAGAAATGGTTTGAAACCATTTTTATTCATAACTTACTTTTTTTCTTTAGTTTGCATGGAGAGTGGCATTATTTAACCTGAGTTTCTTATCTGCAGTTATTCTGGAAAGGGCATCAGGTAACAAATTGTCATTCAGAAAGTTTTCCTAAAAGTTTATGTTTCTGAATATAATTAAATTTTGAATAGCAAAGGAAATATATAGCTTAATATTATATTTAAATTATTAGTTATGGCATATGAAAAATTCATATGTACTTTTTGTAAGTCAGCAATCTTAAATTTGATATTCTGGGTAATTTTAGCTTGAAAATCTTTTCTTTTTCTTTAGTCATCAAGAGTTCATATAACTAGAGCTGTCCTGGAGCAATTTTTATCCTTTGCAAAATACCTTGATGGTTTATCTCATGGAGCACCTTTGCTAAAGCAGCTTTGTGATCATATTTTATTCAACCCAGCCATCTGGATACATACACCTGCAAAGGTATAAATTTTATTCTCATTTATTTTATTATAGTGTAGTGTTAATAATATCTAAACTATGTAGTAGAAAGCATTTGGATTTTTTCAGCATATTTTATAGTCAACCTGAGACAGTTTGTATTCTCAGAATCAGCAATCAAAATATTAAATATGTAAATATTAAAATAGCTGAAACTGTAGTTTAAGCTTGATATAACTACTGCATTCTGAAGTTAGTAGTTGTGATTCATATGTTTCCAAGAAAGAATTTGGTACACTGATTATTAAGACTAAGAAAAGAGACTCTAATAGGTAACTAATTATATAATAACTACAGTCATTGTGACTGGAAAATTTCTTATACCATGAATATGGAGTTTATATCATGATTATAAATTTCTATGTTTTAAAATAAATCTATTCATTATTTTTATATATCAACATAAAGTTTTTATTATTTTGCATACCTAAATTTTGCCTTATTATATTGTTAGAACTAAATAATGAGGGGCATTCTTCATACGAGTGAGCTGCCTTTTACAGTTTTCAAATTCCACATAAATTTGCTTAATTTATATAGGGCCTGACTTTTATCATTATTTAACATGTTAGTTGTGGTGCTAAACTCAAACTTAAAGTTTGTTCACTTTTTAAGCAAGGTGTTTGACTTATCTCTCTACTTACATTGTTAGAATCTGATACTTTGACAATGGGTTAAGAAAATTTGGAATTATGTGCATTTTTAGGATATATGACTATATTTTTTCCATTGATGATATAGCTGACTCATGTTAGTTCTGTACCTCTGAGCTGCTGAAATGTACTTTGATTAAGGGCTTTAGTCTGGGTAACTTATCAGTTACTTTTGATCAACTAACTCATTTAAAATTATTTCATTGTTAATAGCTACAGATTACCTTTATTAAAATAAGTTTTATTAGAATGTGCTGGCTGCAGATTATTTTCTTTAAAAAATATAAATAATATTTAATAAATAGTTATTTTTAACCTCATAATAAATAGTTCTTTCTTGGTCTTTACTAATTTGCATTTAAATTAGAATGTATATTTATAATATAAACTCTTGAGGCATTTTAAATTTATTTTAATGCTCTGTTAATATTCTGTGTTAGGTTCAGCTTTCCCTATACACTTACTTGTCTGCTGAATTTATTGGAACTGCTACCATTTACACCACCATACGCAGAGTAGGAACAGTATTACAGCTAATGCACACATTGAAATATTACTACTGGGTCATTAATCCTGCTGACAGTAGTGGTATTACACCTAAAGGTTTAGGTAAGTACAACACTACCACTCACTCATTGTACTATTACTGTTCTATATCCCGAGTACTGTTAATAGGCACTAGAAGTGCACAGTTATGAAAATATCATTGAACTATTGTCTTTCTTATATGTCGCCTTCTATACTGAGAATTTTTTGTGGTAGAGAAGTTTATAGTTCTGAAATATTAAGTTATTTTTAGAATAAAGGCAGGTAAAAAAATAATATTCTGCCTTGTAGCCTATATGCTTGTTGTGGCTCAGGAAAATATAGTATTAAAATTAGATGAAGCTGATCATGGACAGATGTTCTAACCCTTTCAGATAGGGTTTCAACCTTTTAATATAGCTCCAAACTTCACTTCACCCTTTATTCTAAGTGTAGTAGAAACTAATGTAATATTTCATTGTGTTATTTAAAAAATATTGTCGGGTGCCTGGGTGGCTCAGTTGGTTGAGCGTCAGACTCTTGGTAAAAGCTCAGGCTGTGTTCTTGGGTTCTTGAGATTGGGCCCTGCCTCCCACACCATGCCCAGCGCAGAGTCTTGAGGATCTCTGCTTCTCCCTTCTCTCCCAGCTCGTGTGCATGCACATGGGTGTATGTACTTTCTCTCTCTTTCTCTAAAATAAAGTAAGTCAAATCTTTAAAAAATAAAGATAAATAAAAAGAAAAAATATTACCCCTTTATTAATTATATAAAAATACATACTCATCCTAGAAAATGAAATGATGTAGAAGAAAAATATTATTCATAACCCAACCCTAGGGAATAAGAACTGTTACAGGCTTATTGTGTGTTCTTCCACTATTTTTCATTGCATTAAATGTGTGAAATATTTAAATTCTTTTACAGAATTGAGATTTTCTTGATCTTTTTTTCTGTTTTCTTCTTGACTCTACATAGTAATCTAAAGGAATATACCATTTACATGTTTCTAAAACATTTTGATCCTATAAATAACACAGTAATCTATTCCTTTGTACATAATCATTTACTTCCATCTTTGATTTGTTTAAAATTACTGAGAGAATAACTATGTAGTATATGAGAGTGCTTTTCTCAGCATACTAACAATAGCATTGAAAATTATTGTTTTATAAAAATCTTTTTACTAAGGAAAAATAACATTTCAGTACTTTAATTTTCATTTATTAGCTTACATTTTATCTTTTATTGCTAGGACTTTAAAAATTGTGTGATTTGCAATCTAGTATATTATTCTGTCATTCATGATGTTTTCTATTGCTTTTAATCTTGATAATGCCTAAAATTTACTGAATGTTCACCGTGAGTTTGAATCTAGATAAACATCGTGTTAATTTTGTTTAATGATTTATGTATAATATAATTATATATTATACATAGGCTAGTTTACACACACACATCAGACTATGTAACTACATTGTCAGTATCACTATTATTTTGTCAGTTAGCAAACTAAAAGTTGGTTCAAAGTAAGAGAACTAAAATCTGAATCATGTCTATGTGACTCAGAGCCCTTCTAAAACACTATATTCTGATAGAGTTTTCTTTACCCCAAACAGATTATATATTCATACATATTCATTTCTGCTTCAAAAAATAAATTTCTAATTTATAGAAAGTTGTGAGAGCTATACAGAGAATTACCATAACCCCACCATGTTTCCCAGTATTTTATATTTTACCACATAGACTTTCTCATTCTCCATTTTTATGTAAATGTAGTCATATATACATGTGCATATTTCTTCTGAATCAATTGAGAATAAATTGTACATATGATACATGTATTACCTTAAATATTTTATTGTTTATGTCCTAAAAGGCATAGTCTTAGATAACCAAGGACAACCATTAAAATCAGGTAATAAACATTCATATAAGGCAATCACCTAATCCAAAGATTGCATTTAAATTTCACCAGTTATTCCAATGATACCTTTAACTTTTTTATTCTCTGAATCCAGTTGAGGATTGTATATTACGTTAGTTGCCTTTCATTTTAATATTTTTCAGTATAGTGTGTTTATTTTTAGTTTTTCTTTGTCTTCTATGACTTTGATATTTTTGAAGAACACAGACAAATTACTTTTAGAATGTCCCTTAATTTGGATTTGTTTGATATTTGCTCATGATGATCCAGGTTTTTCATTTTTTATTGGAATCACTTAGAAGTCATACCAATTCTTCCACGTTGTATCGCATCAAGAGGCACATGACACTGAGTTGTCTTATTACTGAAGATAGTGACTTTGCTCATTTGATTAGTGTGGTGTCTACCAGATTCTTCATTATAAAATTACTACTTTCTCTTTTGGAATAATAAGTATTTGGTGGAGAAGTACATGAGACTATGTAAATATCCTGTTCTTCAACAAACCTTTGCCTACTGGTTTTAGTTCATCAGTGACTCTTGTCATAATTGATCTATATTGTGATGGCTGCTAAATGATAATATTTTCTAAGACATTTATTCATTTGAATGCTATAAAGAACTTTATTCATTTGAATGCTATAAGGAACTTCCTATAAGGAAGGAACTTGTTTTTTTTTTCTCCTCTTTCATTTATTTGTTTATTTTATATCAGCATAAAGTTCGTGGAGTTCTGTTTTATTCTGTGTGTTGTATCAGTAGTTGGCACATTTTCTTGACAAAGCGACACACAGAAATATTTTAGGCTTGGGAAGCCAAAAGGGCTCTGTTACAAGTAGTCAACTCTGCCAATGTGTAGCAAAAACAGATATACTCAGTATGTAAATGAGTAGATATGGTTTGTTTCAATGAAACTTGAAAAATGTTAGGGCTAATGGATTTAGCCCAGCGACTATCTCCTGGGTTGTATTTATTGAATTTAAGGTTATCCCAGATTTGGCTTATAGGAGACCTTCACAAAAGATCTTCGCTCTTTATGACAGATGTTTATAATTTTTTAGTACTAGCTCTCTGCCACAAAATGTTTTTGGTTCATTTTATATTTACCCAGTCCTGGAATCAACCATTTCTCCAAAGAGCCCTGGTTTGTTTGGTGCATATTTTGGAAACCAAGATTTAGGTGTTCAGTGTACTTGTTATGCTTATTGCTCTTTGAGTGGCATTGCTTCTAGGTATTCTGTATGGATCTAGGAAACGCAGTTTTATACATAGATACCTTTGTTTCCAATTTAAAACCACATGGTTCAATGAAGACTTAAGCTTATTATATTTATAGCTTTCTTCAATAGTGAATAATCTGGCTTATGTGATCTTTAATGTATTTATATATTTGCTTATTCTACTTTATGAAGCAATGTTCCGACATGTGCACCATCATCTTCTCAGCTTTGACATTGCCAGTCAGCCCTGACCATCTCCTCACCTCTGACTCTGACTGGTCCTTGTCATCTCTTAGCCGTGATTGTTTCTTTGCTGCTGACCACACTACTGGCCAATGCTGTCTCCTCACCCTGACCCTGAAGGTCCTGCTAGACTTAGTTGCCTCTTCTGCCCTGCCAGCATCTGGTGTTTCCTTGGCCTCTGCTGCTTCCTCCCATCCCTGGGCCCTCAGGCCTGGATGGAGCTGGCTACTTCAAGGAGAGAGGAGGGAGGAAACCAAAGACATATATTTTAAAGAAAAGTGACAAGAAAGTGGAAGAGAATTTCTGTTTCTTTTTTTTTTTTTTAAGATGTATTTATTTATTTATTTGACAGAGAGAGAGAGAGAGATCACAAAGTAGACAGAGAGGCAGGCAGAGAGAAAGAAGGAAACAAGCTCCCTGCTGAGCAGAGAGCCTGATGTGGGCCTCGATCCCAGTTCCCTGGGATCATAACCTGAGCCAAAGGCAGAGGCTTTAACCACTGAGCCACCCAGGCACCTGAGAATTTCTTTTTCTTTATGGGTTATTCTTTTTTAATTCACCTTTTCATTATTTTTAATATATATTTTTAATTTAACATTTTAATCCATCTGAAATTAATTTTGATATTTAGTGAAGTGTGAGGTTCTTACTTGAAACATAGTTTTCTAAATAATAACTTTTTTCAATACCAATTTCAACTGAAATGCTTTCTTTTAAGGATACTGTAAAGATAATTTGTACTACGCTAGCTTTTCATAGTACTAATTCATATGTAGGCACTTACTTGAAAAGTAGGGTCTTTTTCCTTTGATCTTTGTTTAACACTTCTTAAATTATTATTTTATCAGGTTCACTCTAAAAAAATTCATTTATATTAACAGGGTACCATAGTAATACATGATCATCATTAGCAAGTAGAATAATACAAAGGTTTGTGAATAAAAACTTACTAATATCCTAAGGAGCCAGTATCACCAGGGTCTTATATATTTTTCTACCTCTTTTTCTGTGCTCATACAAACACAAACTTACACATGCCTACATGTAGGTGCTTCAAATTATAGGTGTTTCAAAGAATTATTTTGAATATATCATAAATGCAATATGTAAATATGCAATAAATCTCATGTAGGTCTCACCAAGCTTAAGAAATAGAATATTACCATAAGCCTGTATTTACCTTTCTTTGGTCATATCTTCCTCCCATTCCCAGCCATAGAGATAACCCTATGCTCAATTTTATGTTTTACGTTTTTGTTTTATGTTTATTATGCCTTTTCCTATTTGAATGCTTATTTTTTAGTATGCTTTACTACTTTGCTATTTATATATGTATTCCTAAGCAATTGATTGTTTAGCTTCTGTATTTTACATAAATGGTGTCATTTGTGATTTGTCATGTCACTCAATTTAATATTTGTAAAATGTCTGTTTATATATTTCATGAAATATAGATTCATATTATGTATATAAATAGGAATCATACATATATATGTATTTTTCTGCACCATCCTCTTCACATTGTACCATGTCTGACAATAGTAACAATAGCTAACATTTACTGAATGCTTATAATTAAAATGGACCAGTTAAAATTCTAATTCCTTTACATATATTGCTCTTTTAATCCTTAACAAATACCCTATGACTTAAGCACTATTATTATTCTCATCCTTACAATAAAAAAAAGACTCACTAAAATAATATAAAACTTGTCTAATTTCATTAACTGAAAGTAAGAAAATTATTAGTAAGATAATGTCTATCTGTAATGGGATGGAATGGAGGATATGATCAAGAGCTGAGGACTGGTGTAGGGTGAGGACTTGTAGTAGAGCTGGTACATAGCCAACTATTAAATATTTAGGGATTTTTACAACCTGGTTTTTAAAATCATTGGTATCTTGAGCTTGAATTCAGTCATAGTGGGAATATTTATACAACAGAAATCAGAAATCTGCCATTGTTTAATCTGATTCAAGTCAAGACCTCACCCCTCCCTCATGTAGTTCCTTTACCTGCACACCAGTCGTTAATGGATTTCTTTTCCAGATTACTATCATTGTTCAGTATCTTGACCTAAAAAGTGGTTATACAAGTGTTCATTTTATACATATTCATTAGGTTGTACATTTACATCTTCTTATGTGTGCTATATTTCACAATGAAAAACAGGTTTGTTTCTTTGAGATAGAAAGCATGAGCAGATGGGGAGGGGCAGAAAAGAGGGAGAGAGAAACTTTTTTTTTAAAAGATTTTATTTATTTATTTGACAGAGAGAAACACAGAGAGGAAACACAAGCAGGGAGAGTGGGAGAGGGAGAAGCAGCCTTCCCGCCCAGCATGCAGCCTGGTGCAGGGCTGATCCCTGGACTCCGGGATCATGACCTGAGGCGCCAGCTGCCCCAGGACAGAGAATCTTAAGTGGGCTCTGTAACTCAGCGCAGGGCTGGATGTGGAGCTGGATCTCATGACCCTGAGATAATGACCTTAGCCAAAATCAAGAGTCAAGCACTTAACCAGCTGAGCTACCCAGGCACCCCCACAATGAAAATTATTTTTATAAAAAATTAATACCAAGTGTTGGTAAGGAAGGAAATGGTATTTTGCACACTGTTGGCAACAGTGGAGCAAAAAATGTAGAGGGCATTCTGGGATATGAGAAAGAGATTTCTTTCTCAAGAGTAAATGGAATGAATTGAGTAATAACTTGCATGTAAATATTTGTTGAGTGAATAAAAGATATTATAAATTTTACAAATAGGGATTTTTATTTTAAAACTTATAAAGAAGCTATGTAAACCCTCATTGCTTCAAGAAAGGCTTAATATTTAAGGGCTTTCATGGTTCTAGCTACATAGTTAAAGGTATAATTTAATTAGTGTATACTATGTAAATCACATGTATCATTGAATAATCTCAGTTTTGGTAAGTAAATATTTTTAATTAGTTACTTTGAAACTTAGGTGTTATGATGAAATTGATACATACACTTTAACTGTTCATATTCATTTTCATTTATTGACTCATGAGCATTTTTGAATGTCCGTTATAATATGTACTTGGTATATATAAGTAACATGAGGGGAAAAAGCTGCAAAGCAAATAATTACAATAAAGTATTACTTTTTCTGCACTTTGTTATATAATGTGTGGTGTGAAAATGGAGATGGTCTTTTAAGTGAAGAAAGGTTTAATTGAAGATCAAAGAAATGTTGGGGAAACTTGGATTTGGGGGAAAAGGGAACTTATTAAATTAATAAAAGTAGGAAAAGTTCTTTAAACACTTCGTGATTATACACTTATGAATGGATGGCAATATAGTATAATTTTTTAAAAAATAATTATTCCCCCAAATCTGACATTTGGTGAATAATTTGAAATCACTAAAATCTGAAAATTAATGTTTGGATTCTCTTATATAATTGAAATGATATAGCATTAATGCTAACAAATATTATAATCCTAATACAACTTGTAAAGAGTTACATAGTATTCCTACATAATTGCATTAAATTTATTTAATATCATGAGGTTCCCCCCCTTTTTTTTCTTTATGTTTTCTGTTTTATTCTAGATGGTCCCCGGCCATCACAAAAAGAAATTATATCACTGCGGGCATTTATGCTACTTTTCCTGAAACAGCTCATACTAAAGGTAAAATAATTTTACATAATTTAGAATTATAATGTATTAGATGCAAAGAAACTTTTGACATTGTTTATAATCAATATTGTAAAATTAGCAGTAACTAATTTTAATTTATGAATAGCTTTCAAAATCCTAAAGTAAATCTTAGTGTTAACTTTTGTTAAACTTCACTTTTTGTTAATCCTCTTTGAGATCATCCATTCTAAGGGATATAAAGAAATGGACGAGGAACATATGCATAAGAAATGAACATACAGTTTTTATTCCAGAAAATGGTCTGTGTGCCTATATGAGAAGGCTTACATTATGTATTTTATCACAGTAGGATTTCTAAAAGATTAAGATAAAGAAAAATGGAAGATAAAGTTAAAATATACATCAATTGGTCTCATAAAATTTTGCATTATTTTAAGAGAAGAATAAATTGTTAGAAAATAGTAATATGAATATAGTTAGATGATCAAAATATACTAACTTTTGATAGTGATGGTCAATCAAATATTTGGCAGTTTTAAAAGACTAGATACAGTTTTCCAAATACTTAAGTGGAAATAAGATAGTCTATGAATTATGAAATATTTAAAGATTTTAATAAAAACATCACTACATTTAAGGTATTCTTATTTTTATATATATATATATTTTTTTTATTGTTACTTAATTTTTTTTCCAGTGTTCCAAGATTCATTCCCCATTCCCCAAACCCAGTGCTCCACGCTTTAGGTGTCCCCAGTACCCACCACCAGGCTCTCCCATCCCTCCACCCCCCTCCCTCCAAGTCCCTCAGTTTGTTTCTGTGTCCAAAGTCTCTGTTGTTTCGTTTCCCTCCCTAGATTACCCTAGTTCCCATTTACTTTCCTTTTCCCACTGTCCTCCAGGTTTGAAATGATTATTTGGTACTGTCTTTAAAGTTTTAATTTTAGATTTAAATAATATATATATTTTTTAAATTAGGATCGAGGGGTCAAGGAAGATGAGCTTCAGAGTATATTAAATTACCTACTTACCATGCATGAGGTAGGACGTGGTCTGGGTCTTCTGTTTTAATTATTTTCTGTAAAGCACTAGAATAAAATATTAACTAAAGAAATATTGGTGATCCTTATTATACAGGATGAAAATATTCATGATGTGTTACAGTTACTAGTGGCTTTAATGTCAGAACACCCAGCCTCAATGATACCAGCATTCGATCAAAGAAATGGAATAAGGTATGATTATAATATTAGTAATTACTAGTAAATTTTAATTGAGTACAGTTGTGCTTTCTAGAGTAACTCCTACTCTAGAACTTTTGAATAAATACAGCAAAATCTTATACACAAGAAGGGATTAAATGGAGAAAGCTAGTATTAATCTTCTAATACTGAAACTGATGAAGTATTTAAAGAATGGATCTTAGTCTCAAGAAGAGTAATTAAATTATTGATGCTATAGTAAAGATATTTCAGGTGGTGTGAAGAACATATTTTTTTTTTTTTTTGCAGGAAGACAAGAGAACATGGCATATTTCAGCAAAAGAGAGCATAGTAAATAGTACAAATTTAGGCTCAAGAACTAGATAGTGGCCAGATTTGGAAGATACTGACCACCTTTATTCTGTTGGCGATGAAATAAAGTATTTTGAATGGAGCACCAATTAGCTCAGATTTTCATTTTGTTAGATTTACAGTCAGCAACGTGGAAAATAAACTGGAGAGGGATAAAATTGATATAGCAAAATAAATAGAAGGATTATTTTATTTATCAGTGTTCGGGATGATGAGTTAGGACAGTGGGAGTGTAATTGGAACAAGAGGACAAAACCTAAAGAGTTTGAAGGTTAAGTTTAGTTAGAATGATTGTAAGTAATTATGTAGGTGGGTGAAAAATAGTTCCGTGATTAGTATTCTTACAAACTTCAACCTATAACCTAGCCCCTTCGGGATTCTCCCTTTTTAATTTTTCTGAAGTCTGAATTACAGGAATGAAGAGGAAACCTAAGTTAGCCATGTACAACTCAGTAAACTTCTACAGGTTGTAGAAAAATTTGGAAATAATATACCTGCCAAGAGATTTTATTAGTGCTTCTTTTACTTGGCCTTTTATATCAACAAATAACAGTTTTCTAGATTTTAAGGACTCCTTTCCAAATCAGAGAAGCAATCACATCAATTCTATTGGATATCCTGGTTGAGTAATCACTGTGACCTTTGAGTTTACAAGCCACGGAGTTACCACTTTATTTGAAGAAGAGAATTACACATCTAATTATTAGGAACTATAAATATTTTCTTACTATGAGGCTGAACTATATGAAACTGCTGATACTTAACTGTTTACTAAATAGTTCTAGTTTCATATGGTTCAACCTAATCATATAATAGTTATTCTTCTTAAATTATATTTAGATTGAACAATTAGTATCCTTGACCTTAGATCCTAATATCTTTTTTATTTATTATATCGACTGATAAGTTAAGTGAATCAATTAAAAGTGTCTTCGTCATCCTTGTGAATGATAGCAACCTTAATTGGTTAATATGAAATTCAGACAAAATTCTGCATCACTTTGACAAAGTGAAAATACGATCTTACAGAGGAGAATGATATTTGGTTAGATCTTTGGGGACTGAAATAGTAATTTTTATGTATAGTGTGAGTGGAATGATTAGACAACAATGATTACCAAGTCCTGGTTGCTCATGATTGACACCCGTTAAATATGTCCTATTGTTACCAGTGTGTTCAAAACAGTGACAAAGGTGGAAGGTTTTCTACTTCAGTTTTTCCATTTCAAAAAAATGTGGAGAATGAAGGTTTGACTAAAGTTATGGAAAAATAGGCTTATTAGATAGAACACTTAAAGGTCTATATCTTAGAAAGGTACGTACTCAAGGATAATAGTTAATATATAAAATATTTTCTTGGGAACATTTGATTATTTATATACACAAATAACTGAATACAAAGAATGAGTTTTATTCTGGTGATATTTTAACTGGCTTTAAGAAAGACTGTATGATATAATACAACACTGAACTGAGCAGCTAAAAATGTGATATTTTTATATCTGAGAATCTTTGAAGAAAGAATACATAGGTATTTCTCTCAAGTAATATAGACCATTTGCTGGCTTAATATAGTAAGCTTAAACAGATGAATTAGAATTCACCTATCTATCTTATCATATTTCAGGTAAACATTCATTAACTGATTTGTCATTAAATTTCCTATCCATACTATACTGCAATCCTGTTTGTATTTTGTTTTATTAAGGAACGCTTGTCTAGTTGTAAAGAAAATCCTATGTAATGTAGATGAGTGAGGACCCTAGAGGTTTTAATGTTTCAGTTGTTAATCATAATATCTGTTAGTCCTGGTTGGATTTTTATGCCTTTCTTATCCCTACATTTTAAAGTTATTTCTAGAAAATAGGAATTCTGTGGGAGTTTCTGATTCCATATCTGAGTATAGTCACATTTTTAGACTGAGAGCTTTTGCTTTGGTTCTCCAGATTATTTTTACTGTTGAATGTTCTTTCTCATGATTTCCTGAATTATTCTTTCTCTTATATAATAACTTCCTATTCTCATGCTTGTTTTTATTTTTTTTTGATTACTGATCTTGGTTCATAAAAGTTCTGAAAATAGATTTCAATGTAAATACATATTTAGGAACTTGAGGCTTTTGAAAAAAAAATTATCTTCTAAAAGAAATAGTAACTAATATTTACCTTAGTCTGTTCGTTGGTAGAGTAACACACAAATAAACAATATCAACATACTTTTATATCAATATACTTTTGTGTTTCAATATACTTTTATCAATAAAAGTGGTTTATATCAATAAAATATCAATATATTTTTATAATAGTATTAAGCTACTGTTAAAATAGATGTGACTAGCTTTAAGTAATTTTTTCTCTTGTATTAATATCACTGAAATGATATAAAAATTATACTGTATCTTCCAATACCAACTTTTTGTTTAGCCTAGGTTACTTCATCTTAAAAGCATAAAATTACACTTTATTTTTTAAAAAGAATTTAATAAAGCACATCCTAATTTTATACTTAGCATTACCACCTTCAAAGAACTTTCTTAAATTCTAGAATTAGTTGCAAAAGAATGTAGTTATTTCCCCTACTATCTTATAGAAAAAATGTTTATTTTTATGTTTTGAAAAAGATAAAAATTGATAAATATTTAATGAAAATTTTAATGGATATAGCCCTATTCTTATATTCAATATGACTGTAAGGTTAGGTTATATGTTAGTAGAGACTTCTTTGCTCAGATACCAGAAAACTTCTCAAGCCAACTTGAGTAAAAAGAGAATAATGTGTTTGTTATTGAAATCTCATTAAGGTAAGAACAAGGAATTGGAAAGCTATAAGGAAACAACTTTACTTTCTGTGCTACCTCCTGTATGGTCGCTTAATTCTTCCTTTTGTGTATAGACTCATCTCTGTGAACAAAACAGGTTGCCTTATAGTTTCTGTTTCAAATAATTTTTTTAATTCAAGAGCTCAAAAAGTACTAGATATTGTTTCTCAGATCTCCCTCCAAGTGCTCAGAAAAGAGGAATAATTGGGCAAGTATCTATCCATGGTCCAATTAGCTATAAACAAAAATAAAAGGTCATCAAGTAGATACGTCAGGGGCAGTTCTAATAGAATGGGAAATACCGCCTAACTAAGCATGTATCTTACTTAAAATAGAATTTTTTTTTCAATGTGCTAGAAGACAATACTTAGGAGCAATGAATCATTTTGAACTTTTGAGTATTTATTCGAAGGCCAAGTTTAAAGAAATATTAGTAAAATATGCTAATTTTTAATTTTTCTGAAGAATTTAAAGTCATGAGAGGTTCTTTATATTTTTTATATTTATAAATCATTGTAAAGTACATGGTGCTTTTATTTTTAATATTTGTAAGTGCTTAAAAGGTCTTTTATTTCTGTATTTTTTAGAGTAATCTACAAATTATTGGCTTCTAAAAGTGAAAGTATTTGGGTTCAAGCTCTGAAGGTTCTAGGATACTTTCTGAAGCATTTAGGTCACAAGTAAGTTGATGTTTTTCATAATGAATTTATGGAAGTAAGTATTAAAATTATATTTTAGTAGTTTTGTATCTAATGGAACATAAAATTTGACTTGAATAATCTTACAGCAGAAAATAATAGCTTCCTGTTATAAAAGTTGTAAATCTGTTTTATGAAAGAATGTTTATAAATAGTAGATTATAGAACAAATTCACAATTTAATTAATATAGTTTATTTTTATTTGTTTGCTGAAAGAAAATACTGTTCCTTTCAAGGATGTAAGAAAATATTTCGTCGGATAAAACAAAACACTTAATGGATATGATTTTAACCAAAACTTTCCTGACAAGGAATACCATGTATAACCATGTATATGAGAGTTGCTCTTTTGCTCATTACATGTTAAGTCGGTATTTCATTGTTTGTATTTTTTCTAACATGGAGACTTATTATTTTTGTGATTTAAAGATCCTAGAATATTTCTTTTTTCCCCAAAGTCCAGAATTTAGATACTTTTAAATGTCAGTTGCTGATATAATGAATGTTTTTCATATTATGTTGTCCAGTGCAAAATTATTCTTTTTAAAGTTAATTTTCTATGCAGATGAACCCAAGTAGGTATTATTTAATTATTGTTAGATGGGGTTCCTCTCAAAACCTACTGTTGCCATTTTTTTTTTGGTGCTTTAATTTACAAAGAGTTTATTGATAACACTGATGAAAACTACACAAGATCCAAATAAGACATCTCTAACAAGCTAAATGGTTTGAAAGGCTAGATATGCTTTTTATTTTGGTTCCAAATCAATAGTCAAGTAAGGGAGAATAGATATATTAGAAATATAGGAAAGAGTTCACCAAAACCTAGATTATAGGAAAAAATTATGCATGTATGAGGAACTGTAAATGTACTGATGGTTTGATTACTGGGAGTGAGAAGCACATGTGCTTTTAAAATCAAGGGAGAAGAATTACTCATGTAACTTTGGTTAAGTAAAAGAAATTGACTAGGAAAAAATTAAATAAAAGAGTCTAGCCCTAGATGCAACCTCTTAAAAACTATTAAGAAAACACATTCAAAAATATAACAATGTGGAAAAAATAAACAAAACTAGCCTGCAGATAAGAACACTCACTGGAAAAATATTGTTATAGAGTACATCATAATTGTGATTAGAAATTTTACTCTTAAGTTTAAAAAGTAAGGAATGAATTGCTTCTGAGGAAGAATTACTACTAAGAACTTCATGGAGGAAAGTTTCTATTTTTGTTGAAGAAAAAAAAATTATACAAATAAAAATGAAATCAAAGGAAGGCTAGAGGAAGATAAATTGTGTGGTTGGCATAGTGAGATACAACAGAAGATAAAAATGAAACTAAGTAATTAATAGGTATCGATGGAAATATAAGAGTTCAGAAGGATCAACGAGAAAATGATTGATATAGAAAGCATAGAAATTCCAACAATGGTGTAAATTGAGTTCCTGAATAAGAAAAGCAGAACAGTGGAACTAAATATATTTAAAGCTATAATTCTGTGAAATCCTAATATAAGATTTTCCTGTCCATATTAAAAAGTCATGTTGTATACTGGAGAGAATTTTCCTAGAATGGTCAGCTCAAAAGTAAACTATAAGATTTGAATGTAAGTCAAGAATCTTTTTTCAACAGTGTGAAAATCAAGGGAAAATTGAGTTGGGCGTTTGACTTCTCTGCAACGTTTTTTAATAAAGAAAGCATAGAGCAACACCCATAGGATATTGAAATGAAGAAAATGGGAGCCAAAATATCACATAAGTAAAAAGGATGTTGCCAAACAATTTTTAACCATACAAGGAATTGTTTTTCTGAATAATTATTGAGAAAATTTCTGGGAACAAAGTTCAGCCAATCAGGATGACTGGACACACTATAGCTTAAGTACTACTGGTGAACACGGAATGAATTTAACAGTGAAAGTAAGCCCAAAAGAAACATTTGAACTAGAGTGACAGACCACAATTTACGTTTATATGCCCTATTAATGCAGAAATGCTACAGTTATAATGAATTGGGAAAGGACTAAGGAAAGACAAAAAGTAGAGTAAATCCAAAGAGTCAGTCAGAGGTTATCCATAAGAGGATGACAAATAAAGTGTTAGAAACACAGGCTTACTGACTAAGATTTGATGGCACAGGAGAGATGAAAAATTAAATGTAAATATATTGAATTTATCATTGTTCGTAAGAGGGAAATACAATTTCTAAACACATAGAAGACTTCTTATTTCTTTATAGTTACAGAGGTAAGAATTTGATATAATTATAATGCTTTCAAGAATTTGATAAAATTATAATGCTTTCAATGTATTAAAGTACTGTACAAATAAAGAATAATACATGTAATGGAATCATTAAAAAATCTATGAAAGTTGGAAGCATAACATATCTAACACCAAACATCTGCCATAAAAATAAATGTAAAAGTTTTTCTAAATCACCTGTTTAAAGGGGGAAAAAACCAGTTCACAGTAATAAAATGTAGATCTAAGTGCAAGAAACATACTGAAATAAAGTGATTTAGAAAGGCTGAAAATTAAAGGATTCCTAAAGGTTATACCGCATATATACAAATGAAAAAAGCAGGATTCATGATCCTAACATTAGACAAATTAAAAGTCAAGCCAGAAAACAATAAATACCATAAAGAAGGACACATAATGTTGAAGGGTAAGACTTCCATGAGAAGGAAATTATAGGAGAAATAATAAAATTAGCATTAATTTAAAACATTAAAACAAATTTTAATTTACATATCTTGGTTCATAAAAAATCAAAGGGTAAAGTAGTATAAATAACAAGGTAAATCTGATTAATATAGTTTGAAGTCTGTATCATGTTAATAAAGATAATAACTTCAGTGCCATAGAACATTTATCAGAATTTGACATGGCATAGTAGACATCAAAGAAAAATTCTAGAACATAAAAACAGAGGAGATTCTCTTATTAACATGCAGTAAAGTTAGAAAATAGGAACAAAATCAGAAAGCAGAGTTTCTTCTACCTAGAAATTTAAAATTTATTAAACAACTTTTGTGTCAAAGAGAAGATGCACACAAATTGCAGAATTTTTTTCAGGTTTTTGTTTTATTTTTCCTCATGTTACGTGTACTCTTTAATCCCATCCCCTATTTGTCCCATCCCCCCACATCCACCATCCATCTGGTAACCATCAGTTTGTTTCTGTAGTTTAGAGTCTTGGTTCGTCTCTCTCTCTCTCTTTCTCTCTATCTCTCTCTCTCTCTCTCTTTTTTTTTTTTTTTGCTTGTTTATTTCTTAAATTACACATATAGGTGAGATGATAGGGTATTTGTTTTTCTGTGATTTATTTTGCTTTGCATTATACTCTCTAGCTCTATCTATGCTACTGCAAATATCAAGATTTTATTTTTTATGGCTGAAAAATATTCCATTGTGTATATATACTATATCTTCTTTATCCAGCTATTAGTGGACACTGGGCTGCTTTCATAGTTTGGCTATTGTTCATAATGAATATAGAGGTACATACATACATCCTCTGAATTTGTGTTTTTGTATTTTGGGGTAAATACCCAGCAGTGCAATTCCTGGATCATAGTATAGTTCTGTTTTTAGTTTTTTGGGAAACTTCTGTGCTGCACCAGTTTGCGTTCCCATCAACAGTGCAAGCGGGTTCCTTTTTCTCCACATTCTCACCAACAGTTGTTTCTTGTACCCTTTTCTCCACATTCTCACCAAGACTTGTTTATTGTGTTTTTGATTTTTCAGATGTGAGGAGATATCTCATTGTCATTTTGATTTGCATTTCCCTGCCTTTCAAGTGTGTGTTGGCCTCCTGTATGTCTTCTTTAGAGAATTATTTGTTCATGTGTTCTGCCCATTTTTTTAAAAGATTTTATTTTTTTATTTCACAGAGAGAGAGATCACAAGTAGGCAGAGAGGCAGGCAGAGAGAGGAGGAAGCAGGCTCCCCACTGAGCAGAGAGCCCGATGCTGGTCTCGATCCCAGGACCCTGGGATCATGACCTGAGCTGAAGGCAGAGGCTTTAACTCACTGAGCTACGCAGGCGCCCCTGCCCATTTTTAATTGGATTGTTTTTTAGGTTGAGTTGTAGCAGTTGTTTATATATTTTGGATACTAAACCTTTATCAGATACGTTCTTTTCTAATATCTTCTTCCATTCTGTGGGTTGCCTTTCAGTTTTGTTGATTGTTTCCTTTGCTGTGCAGAAACTTTTGATTTTGATGTAGTCCAATAGTTTATTTTTGCTTTTATTTCCCTTGCCTCAGGAGACATATTTAGAAAAGTGTTGCTGTGGCTGATGTCAGAGAGATTATTACCTGTGCTCTCTTCTAGCAATTTTATGGTTTTAGGTCTCACATTTAGGTCTTTAATCAATTTCAACTTTGTCGTCATGTTTGATGAAAGAAAGTGGTCCAGTTTCATTCTTTTGCATGTGGCTGTCCAATTTTTCTAGCACCGCTTGTTGAAAAAGCTTTCAATTTCTCATTGTATATTCAGTCCTCCTTTGTTGATTACAAAATGAATGTACAGAAATTTGTTGCATTCCTATACACTTAGAATGAAGCAGCAAAAAGTGAAATTAAGAAAGCAATCCCAGGGGCGCCTGGGTGGCTCAGTTGGTTAAGTGACTGCTTTCGACTCAGGTCATGATCCTGGAGACCCGGGATCGAGCCCCACATCAGGCTTCTTGCTCCGCGGGAGGCCTGCTTCTTCTCCCTCTCTCAGTCCCTCTGCTTGTGTTCCCTCTCTAGCTGTGTTTCTGTCAAATAAATAAATGAAATCTTAAAAAAAAAAAAAAAAGAAAGCAATGCCATTTACATTTTTTTCCTGGATGCAGAAATATGAGATTTTATTTAACATTTTCCTGAATCTGTATTTGAAATATTTTCTTCCATTCTCTGTTGGTGGTTCAAGTTACTTTAATATTTTTTATTGTGTTATGTTAGTCACCGTACAGCACATCATTAGTTTTTGATGTAGTGCTCCATGATTCATTGTTTGCATATAATTTCCTATTGCACCAAAACCAATAAAATATCTAGGAATAAAGCTTAATTAAAGAGGTGAAAGACCTGTTACTCTGAAAACTATAAAACACTGAAATTCAAGAATATGCAAAGAAATGGGAAGACATTCCATACTCATGAGTTGGAAAAACAATATTGTTAAAATACCTATATTACCTAAAGCAATCTACGGGTTTAATGCAATCCATATATTGCAATCCATATATATCCAAATACCAAAAGCATTTTTCACAGAGCTAGAACAAGCAATCCTAAAATTTGTATGGAACCACAAAAGACTAGACCCCAAATGGACAAAGCAGTCTTGAAACAGAAGAACAAAACTAGAGGTATTATAATTTTAGATTTCAAGTTACATTACAAGGTGGTAGTAATTAAAACAGTATAATACTGGCATGAAAATATATATAGTTGAATAGAACACAAAAGAAAACTCAGAAATAAACCCATAATTACATGGACACACTGCAGAACTTTTGAAAAAACAGCTTCAAACAAACCTATGAGATACAGCCAAAGAAGTGCCTAAGGGAATATCCATAGTAATAGACAATAAAAAGTAAATACAAAAAAAAATAATTAAAATGTATAAGTTAGAAAAAGAATAACCAAATAAATGGAAGGTAGGAATTAATGATTCAGGGTACAGAAAATCATTTAAAAGGCTGATGCTTTTTAAAAAACTCATGCTATAGATGATTAAATCACCATTAAGCGATGCAAGAAAGGGCAAAAGTATGAATGCACAAAATTTTAATTTCCATAATTAATATACAAACAAAATTAAAACAATTTTACATGGTGATTTTACCCAGCTTTTCCTAGAAATTGATTAGACAACCTAGTAGATAAAAAGGAAAAGGATATGAATGAATGGTCAGCTCACAGAGGAGAATATGTACAGCACATAAATATTTGAAAGAAAATGGGGTCTTATTTGTAATACTGGGTGGCTAAATTGGTTAAATGCCTACCTTTGGCTCAGATCAGGATTCCAGGGTCCAGGGATCTAGTCCACCATTAAGGAGCCTGCTTCTCCCTCTGCCTGCTGCTTCTCCTGCTTGTACATTCTCTCTCTCTCTCTCTCTCTCTCTCTCTCTCATAAATAAATAAATAAATAAATAAAATCTTAGAAAAACGGGAAATCTAATCTGAAACTAAAGACATCAATATATTAGATTGGATGTGGGAAAGCAAGCATTCTCACACATTGCTAACTGAAGCATAAATTAGTATAGTCCCATTTGGAATGCAGTGTTAATTTTAATCAATGTCTATCAAAATTACATATACATATACTTTTTAACCCAGCCATTTATTGCTTATACCCATATGAAAACATGACTCTTCGAGTTACTCATTCTTCTGTTGTTTATAATCATAAAGGTTTGGAGAAATCTTAAATTTCTATTAATAGGGGATTTGTTAAATAATGTATTGTTTATTCATTAAATACAATGCTATGCAGTTGTAAAACAAAACTATTGAGATAAGTCTTAGTATGTTGATATTAGAATTACATTGCTGCATAATTAAAAACATAGTATAGATGAGTATGTACTGGGTATAGTTTTGTATAAAAAGGAGGATATAAGAATATAGTACTTCATATATTACATTAAGAAAATCTAGAAGGATATGTAAGCAATGAAAACTGAAAACAGTGGCTCCTGGGTGCCTGGGTGGCTC
The DNA here is from genome assembly GCA_004023965.1 of Spilogale gracilis. NCBI lineage: Eukaryota > Metazoa > Chordata > Mammalia > Carnivora > Mephitidae > Spilogale > Spilogale gracilis. The sequence goes on from PITA01003561.1 coordinate 20,590, forward strand.
AGTTGGTTAAGCGTTTGCCTTCAACTCAGGTCAGATCCCCAGGGTTCTGAAATTGATCCCCACATTGGGCTCCCTGCTCAGCAGAGAACCTTCTTCTCCCTCTCCCTCTATTGCTCCCCCCTGCTTGTGCTTTTGCTCTCTCTGTCAAATAAATAAATAAAATATTAAAAAGAAAAAAAGAACAGTGGCTCCTAATGGGGAGCTGGTGGAAATGACTGTGGATGTGGATCAATTTAATCTTTTAGCCATGTGAATGTTAATAGCATTGTTTAGGAAAATAAACTACAAATATTTAAAAATAATAAGCAACTAAAATCTTGGAAGAATTTTCATTTATTATTTTATTGATGGAGTCGAACTGAATAAAATCAATGACTGATTAGTTAAAATGAGTTGTTCTTGTTTGGTGCAATCATGGAGTAAAAGGACTGAGGTAACACTGAAATTAAGTGTTTTCTTAACTACTTAGCTACACAGGGTGTTAAGTCCAGATGATTTCTATCAATATGATTATAAAACTAAATCTAAATGTAAAATACAACATTTGGAACAAAACATGTATTACTTGATGGTTAATAGAGGTAATAGTTAATAAAGTACATGTAATTCATTGCCTTTCAATTTGAACTGCATAGGTTTGGATCCTGGCTTAGTCACAAATTTTTTTGAATAGTTTTGAAAACATCCTTGAGCCTCAGTTTTTACCGTATAAATGAGTAAAATCATACTGCTTCCCTCACTGAGACTTAAAGATAAACGATAAAGTAGATTTAAAATGATTAATCACAGTATATTGCAATGTGATAATTTAAGTTGTTAGCAAAAAGCTAATAGGTACAATATAGCATGTAATTCTGATAAAGTAGAACGTATCCTCAGTACGATATTTTTCTTAAATATAAAATTTAAGTGTGAAATACTAGCAGCATTCAGATCAGTGAGGTAAGTATTTCTACTATAATTAGTACTATTAATTATAGTTCAAGATTTGAAACAAAACAATTATTAGGGAAGAGGAAATAGGTAGTATTTATAAAGGGTTTGAGTATATACCTCAAAACTTAAGAAAATCATCTCTAAAACTGCTAAGAAATGAAATACCACCCAAACTCAGGGTCTCATTTGTGTATAGAGAAATTATCTGGTAGGAAATGAGTCCATAGATGAAGCTACACTGAAGTCTGGTGGGCTGGTCCCTTGTAACACCTAGTTTATAATTTCTCTCAAGAGCCTGGAATACAGTTTGTTAGATCCATACACTTTAATTGTCAGCTGAACTAGAGATAGATTTGAAATCTATCATTAAAATTGAGAAGTCTGTTCCAAATAGTGTATACAGCTTCTCTTCCCTCTTGGGGATGGAACTTAAATCTCCTCTACTTAAGTGTGAGATGGACTTACTAACTTGTTTCCAAAAGATAGTGAAAGCTGGCAGTGATATTTCAGTATTGATTAAGGCTAACATCAACAGCATCTTGAGGACATGTATTTCCTGATGTGATGTGATGAGAAAGGCACTTCATTTCTGTGGTATTCTTCTAAAAAAAAATAACTCAAGTCTAGTCCAGAGAAAACATCATACATCCCGAAATTGAGGGATATTGTACAAAACACTTGACCAGTACTCTTAAAAACTGTTGAAGGGTATGAAATCCAAGGAGTGGGAAACTGCTACAGACCAGAGGAGTTTAAGGAGATATGCTGACTAAATTTGAGGTAGTATTCTGGATTGGATCCTGAACAGGAAAAGGACATTAGGGAAAACTGGTAAAATATGAATAAAATATCTATAGTATAGTTAATAATATTTTACCTGTGTTGATTTCTTTATTTTGTTATATGTGTCATGATGAGATAAGATAGTAACAAATGAAGGAGTTGGGTAAATGATATATGAGGACTGTCTGTACTATATTTTTAACTTTTCTGTAAATTTAAAAATTTCCAAAATAAAAAGCTACATAAATATGAGAAACTTAAGGCACCTGGGTGGCTCAGTTGGTTAAGCATTCCAGCTCTTGATTTCAGTTCAGGTCATGATATCAGGGTCATGAAATCAAGCCCCACATCAGGCTCTGTGCTCAGTGGGTAGTCTGCTTAAGATTCTCTCTCTCCCTCTACCCCTTCCAAAAAATATTGAGAACCCTAACTTGAATGTATGCTTGAGGAGAAAGCCAAACTTCCATGGAAGTGGTCTAATTATGGTTATCCTCAGAACAGAACCTAACAAAAAATTCAGATAGAGGATCGAAATGCCTAAATATCTGTACTTATAAGACGGTTATGATAATTTTAGCTTGTACAAATTTTTTTATTAACATATAATGTATTATTTGTTTTAGGGGTATAAGTCTGTGATTCATCAATCTTACACTATTTAGAATGCTCACTGTAGTGCATACCCTCCCCAGTATCCATCACCCAGCCACCCTATCCCTCGAACCCCCCTCCACTCCAGCAACACTCAGTTTTTTCCTAAGATTAAGAGTCGGTCTTTTCTGGTTCCATACAAATTTTAGGATTATTTGTTCCATTTCTTTGAAAAAAAAAAGTATTTTGATAAGGATTGCATTAAATGTGTAGATAGCATAGATATTTTCACAGTGTTTGTTCTTCCAATCCATGAGCATGGAACATTTTTCCATTTCTCTGTGTCTTCCTCAATTTCTTTCAGGGGTATTCCATAGTTTTCTGAGTACAGATTCTTTGCCTCTTTGGTTAGATTTATTCCTAGGTATCTTATAGTTTTGGGTGCAATTGTAAATGGGATTGACTCCTTAATTTCTCTTTCTTTTGTCTTGTTGGTGTATAGAATTGCAACCGGTTTCTGTGCACTGATTTTATATCCTGACACTTTACTGAATTCGTAAATGAGTTCTAGCAGTTTTGGAGTGGTCTTTTGGGTTTTCCGCATAAAGTATCATATCATCTGGAAAGAGTGAGAGTTTGACTTCTTTGCCAATTTGGATGTCTTTTAAATTTCTTTTTGTTGTCTGATTGCTGAGGCTAGGACTTCTAGTACTCTGTTGAATAGCAGAGGTGATCGTGGATATCCCTGTAATGTTCCTGACGTTAGGGGAGAAGTTTTCAGTTTTTCCCTATTAAGCACGATATCGACATGGGTTTTTCATAGTTGACTTTTATGATTTTGAGGTACATACCCTTTATTCCTACACTGTGAAGAGTTTTGATCAGGAAAGGATGCTGTAAAAAAAAAAAAAAGAAAAGAAAGGATGCTGTATTTTGCCAAATGCTTTTTCAGCATCTGTTGAGGGTATCTTATGGCTCTTGTTCTTTCTTTTATTAATGTATTATATCACATTGATTGATTTGTGGATGTTGAACCAACCTTGCACCCCAGGAATAAATCCCACTAGGTCATGGTGAATAATCCTTTTAATGTACTGTTGGATCCTATTTGCTATTGTTTCGGGGAGAGTTTTTGCATCCATGTTCATCAGGGATATTGGTCTGTAATTCTTTTTGATGGGGTCATTGTCTGGTTTTGGGATCAAGGTGATGCTGACCTCATAAAATGAGATTGGAAGTTTTCTTCCATTTTTAGTTTTTGAAACAGTTTCAGAATAGGTGTTAATTCTTCTTTAAATGTTTGGTAGAATTCCCCTGGGAAGCTATCTGGCCCTGGGCTCTTGTTTGTTGGGGAATTTTTGATGACTGCTTCTATCTTCTTCCTGGTTATGGGTTTGTTCAGGTTTTCTATTTCTTCTTGGTTCAGTTTTGGTAGTTTATAGTATCTAGGAATGCATCCATTTCTTCCAGATTGTCAAATTTGCTGGTGTACGTTTGCTCATAATATGTTCTTATAATTGTATTTCATTGGTGTTGGTTGTGATCTTTCTCTTTCATCATGATTTTGCTAATTTGAGTTCTTTCTCTTTTAGATAAGTCTGGCCAGGGGTTTATCAATCTTATTAAAGCTTTCAAAGAACCAGTTCCTAGTTTTGTTGATATGTTCTACTGTTCTTTTGGTTTCTATTTCATTGATTTCTGCTCTGATCTTTATTATTTCTCTTCTCCTGCTGGGTTTAGACTTTATTTACTGTTCTTTCTCCAGATCCTTTAGGTTTGGGTTAGGTTTATTTCTTGAGAAAGGTTATATTGCTATATGCTTTCCTCTCAGGACTGCCTTTGCTATATCCCAAAGATTTTGAACAGTTATGCTTTCATTTTCATTTATTTTCATGAATTTTTTAAATTCTTCTTTAATTAAAGAATGGTTGACCCATTCATTGTTTGGCAGGATGATCTTTAGCCTCCATGTATTTGAATTCTTTTCAACTTTCCTCCTGTGGTTGAGTTCTAGTTTCAAAGCATTGTGGTCTGAAAATATACAGGGAATGATCCCAGTCTTTTGGTACTGGTTGAGACCTGATTTGTGACCCAGGATGTGATCTCTTCTGGAGAATGTTTCATGTGCACTGGAAAATAATGTGTATTCTGTTGCTTTGGGATTTCTGAATTTATCTATTAAGTCCATCTGGTCTAGGATGCCATTTAAAGCCTTTATTTCCTCATTGATCTTTTGCTTGGATGATCTTTCCATTTCAGTGGGGAGTGAGGGGGTTAATGTCCCCTACTATTATTGTATTATTATTGATGTGTTTCTTTGATTTTGTTGTTAGTTGGCTGCTCTCATTTTAGAGGCATAGATATTTTAAAAAGTTAGATCTTCTTGTTGGATAGACCCTTTAAGTATGTTATAGACCATATTGCAATCTTTGGTGTAAATCCAATTTGTCTGATAAAAGGATTGCCATCCCAGCTTTTTTTTGATGTCTATTAGCTTGGTAAATGGTTTTCCACCCCCCCCCCCCTTTAAATCTGGAGGTGTCTTTTGGTCTCAAATGAGTTTTTTGTAGACAGCATATCAATAGGTTTTTTTTTTTTTTTTTTTTTTTTTATAAATCCAATCTCATATCCTGTGTCTTTTGAATGGGTAATTTAGCCCATTTACATTCAGGGTAGCTATTGAAAAATATGAATTTAGTGCCATTGTATTGCCTATAAAGTGACTGTTACCCTATATTTTCTTTTTTCTTTCTGGTCTATGTTACTTTTAGGTTCTCTCTTTTTATATTTTGCTGTAGGGCTGGTTTGGTATTCACAAATTATTTTTAATTTTTGTTTTTCCTGGAAGCTTTTTATCCTTCTATTTGCAATGACAGCCTAGCTTGATAAAGTATTCTTGGCTGCATAATTTTTCTTGTATGGTGCTCTGAATATATCATGCCAATTGTTTCTGGCCTGCCAGGTTTCTATGGATAGATCTGGTGCCAATCTAATGTTTCTGCCATTGTAGGTTACAGACCTCTTGTCCCGAACTGCTTTTAGGACTTTCTGTTTGTCTCTGATACATTTAGATGATGAAGTATTCACCTGTTTTTATTGATTTTGATAGGTGTTCTCTGTGCCTCTCGTATTATGATGTTTGTTTCCTTCCCCAAATTAGGAAAGTTCTCTGTTATAATTTGTTCCAATATACCTTCTGCCCCTCTCTCTCTTTCTTCTTCTGGGATCCCAATTCTAATATTGTCTTACCTTATGGTATCACTTATCTCTCAAATTCTCACCTCATGCTCCAGTAGTTATTTACCCCTCTTTTTCTCAGCTTCTTTAGTCTCCATCACTTGGTCTTTAATATCACTAATTCTCTCTTCTGCCTCATTTGTCCTAGCAGTTAGAGCCTCCATTTTTTATCGCACCTCATTGATAGCATTTTTGATTATGACTTGGTTAGATTTTAGTTCTTTTATTTCTCCAGAAAGGGATTCTCTAGTATCTTCTATGCTTTTTTTCAAGCTCAGCTAGTATCTGTATAATCATCATTATGACCTCTATTTCTGTCATCTTACCAATGTCCTTATTGATTTGGTCCCCTGACAGTCAATACTGCTTCTTGCTTCTTGTTCTTTTTTTTGAGGTGAGTTTTCTTGTTTTGTCATTTTGTCCAGAGAAGAACAGATGAATGAGAGAACAAAATGTTAACAGGGTAATAATGGCCCCAGAAAAATATACATTAAACAAATCAGAAGAGACCCAAACCTGGGTAGCCAGCTGATTGAGGCTCCCTCCCCTCGTGGTCTCTCTTCGCATATATCACCTCAGATTCACTTCTCCCATGTCCTACCTTCCAGATATTGGTCACTTTTCTGTTCATAGAATTGTTGCTATTCTTTTCTTTAATCTCCTGTTGAGTTTATAGGTTTCAGAATGGTCTGATTACTATGTACCTGAATTCCTGGGACCAGACAAAATTTAGGTCTCTTATTCCTCCACAATCTTGCTCCTCCCACCAAGCTTGTACAAATTTTAAAACAGATGTTATCAAATATTCACTGTGGAAATAAGAATTCTCAACCAAATATTTTCCGATAACATAACTTCAAACCCTATAACTTCTGGGATAATTCTCTGTTATTCCCACTGTAAATAGATCAACTTACTGTCAATAATGTTGGCCTGTTATACATTGACAATTGTTTAGTTCTTTTTGGACTAGTTGAATTAGTCCACTTTTTTGGCAGAACCAGTTCTCTGTTAACAAAAAGTAGTCATGTAGGTTGTGGGAGTATGAGAGTTGGAAAGAAGTTTCCTTCCCATAATCCTCAACTCTAAGCTGTTAAACTTTGTTCAGGCAAATGTAGGCTCCTATGTATATTTGGGGTAGGAATAGAGATAATAAGATAACTGGTACAGGTTTTCTCTCCCATGGGAGTGACAAGCAGCTGAAGAACTATGTTAGGAGCCTAAGGAAAAGACTAAAAAGCAAAAAATCTTGAGGGATCATTTTTTTTTTTCTGAAAGATCTCTCTCTGCCTCTTATTCTCTTTCCTCTGCACTCCACTCCCTCCTGAGTAATGTTAACATTGACTTCTATGTAGGTGACCACCAGAAGCCCAAGAGGTACCTGAAATGATGAAATGATTCTTCTGTGTCCTTGAACTTGTAGCAGTATGGGATACTGGAGTGCCATGATGCTGGCCTAGGACTTACAGCAAGCTAAGTTTTGTACTACAGATCAGTATACTGAAAAGGTCTTCTGCCTGACAACCCCGGCAGGGATTCCATCACATAAAAATCACAGCAGTGAGATCCAATGTCAACTGCGTAAAAATGAAAAATAACAACTCATTAAGGGCTAGTAGCCAGAGATAGAAGATAAGAGAATCATCAAACTGCATACTCACTGAAAGAGAACTAGTGGTGGAGGCTATGGTGGAACTTTTGAATTTTATTTTTATAAAGAGCAATTGAAATTCAAGTACAGCACCAAAAATTATAATCTGCCTTGTTAGCTCATGATTTGTTTTCCAGTTCATCCAAATCAGTGGACTGGAAATTCCCAAAGCATGGCCAAAAATATAAAGTAAAAGAAAAGATAAAGATATGCACAATAGGAGACTAAATGTAAATAATAAGAATTCTTGGAGGAGAAAAATAATGGGTATTACAGGATATCCTGAAACATTTTGTACTAGTAAAAATTTCAAAAATTTGGATGAAATACAACAAAAATTTTTTCATATGTATAGCTGAGCACACAAAAGTAGGTAAATTCTCATGCAAAAAATGAAAATCAAGCATAATAGAAAAAATAACTCTTAAACAAGATAATATTAAACCATGCAGCTTTAAAAAGTAATCAAAAATAACTTCTGGAAATGAAAAGGTAGTAATTAAAGTTAACAACTCCGTGGTCATCTTGAACAGATTAGATAAAACTTAAGAATTGGTGTGCTGAGTGGCTTAGTTGATTGAGTGTCTGACTACTGATTTCAGGGTCGTGAATTTAGGCCCCATTTTGGGCTCCATGCCTGCTTAAAAAAAATTTTAAAAAACTTAAGAATTGGTGAGCTGGAAGATAGAAAAGAGGAAATTGCGCAGAATGTAGCTTTAAGAATAATGATGATAAACAAGATAGGAGGTTAAGAGATGAAAAAAAGAATGAAAGTTTTCATAGAATAAAATACCTGGAAATAAATTTAACCAGGGAGGTAAACGATTTATATATAAGCTGAAAGCTCTAAAACATTGATGAAAAAATTGATTAAAAAATAAGAAGGTATTCTGTGAACACAGATTGGAAGAATTGATATTGTTAAAATGTCCATATTACCCAAAGCAATCTATAGATTCAGTGCAGTCCTTATCAAAATTCCAATGGCATCCTTCACAGAAATACAACAAATAATCCTAAAATTTGTGTTCAACTACAAAAGACCTCAAGATACCCAAAGTATACCCTCTTATGAAGAAGAGGTCATGTATTTCTCAGGTTCTGGTCTCTGGTGTGTGCTGTCTCTGGTGTGTGCTACTTGCTTTCTGTTGTTGTCTCTTGGCTGCTCTGTCCTTCAGGTTAGTAACCTGCAGAGGCTCTCCTTGCTTACTGTGGGCAATGTTTGGTCTCTGGCCAGAATGTGGTGATTTTTAACTCTTTGTGCTCTGGTTTGATTGTAAAATGAGTCCTGACACCAACTCCACCAGAACTGAGGCCCACAGAACTCACTGGTTGGGAGACGTAATGTGGGTAGACATTTGTGCTGGTCTTCTAAGGGAGAGGCCTGCCTCACTGGGACTGAGGTAACCTTGACTGAGAAGGGCTCAAGTGTCCATCAGTGGATGAAGGGGCAAAGAAGATGTGTGGTGTGTGTACACACACACACACACACACACACACACACATGCGCGCGCGCGTATGTATGCATACCTACCCACCCACATATACACAGTGGAATATTATTCAGCTATAAAAAATAAAATCTTGCCTTTTGCAATGGCATGGATGTAGCTAGACAATGTTATGCTAAATGAAATAAGTCATTCTGAGAAAGACATATGATTTCACTCATGTAGAATTTAAGAGACAAAACAGATGAGCAAAGGGGGAAAAATAGTCAAACTGTATTGCAAAGCTATAGTAATCAAACAATATGATTCTGGCTTAAAAACAGATGTAGATTAATGGAACAGAGTAGAGATTCCAGAACTAAACCCACATATATATGGTCAATTAATTTATGACAAAGGAACTGAGAATCTACAATGGGAAAAGGACAGTCTCTTCAATAAATGGTATTGGCAGAACCGGACAGCCAAAAGCAAAAGAATGAAATTGTACTCCTATTTTACATCATATACAAAAGTCAGTTCAGGAGGGATTAAAGACTTGAATGTAAGGCTTGAAACTACAACACTTCTAGAAGAAAACACAGCAGTAAGCTCATAGACATTCGTCTTAGCAATGAATTTTTGAATTTGACACCCAAAGCAAAGCAACAAAAGCAAAAATAAATAATCAAGACTGCATCAAACTTAAAAGCTCCTGTATAGCAAAGAAAACAATCAATAAATAAAAAGGCAGCCTACAGAATGGAAAAAAAATATTTTCAAGTTACGTATCTGATGAAGGGTTAATACACAAAAAAATTAAAAAATTCATGCAGCTCAAATGAAAATAAACAATCTGATTTAAAAATCATGGGGAGAAGATCTGAAGTTCCAAAGAAGACATACAAATGATCAATAAGTGAATGAAAGATACTTAGCATTACTAACCATCAAGAAAATGCAAATGAAAACTACAGTGGATAGATACCATCTCATACCTTTCAGATGGCTATCATCAAAAATACAAGGGATATGGAGAAGAAAGGGAACTTCTGTGCACTGTTGGTATGAATATAAATTAGTTGTAGCCACTATGGAAAACAGTATGGAGTATCCTCACAAAATAAAAAGTAGGGCTACCATATGATCATACCAGCCATTCTTCTGGGTAGATATCCAAAGTAAGCAGAAGCATTATCTCAAAGAGATAGGAACCCTTGTGTTCATTTCAACATTATTTACAAATAGTCATGACATGGAAACAACCTGTATGTCCACATTTCTTTACTCATTCATCTGTTGATGGACATGTAAGTTGTTACATATATATTAACATGTATATGTAATGGAGTGTTATTCACCCATAAAAGGGAGGAAATTCTGCCCTTTTCAACAACATAGGTGGATCCTGAGGGCATTATATTGAGTGAAATGAGAGATAAACCAATACTGTATGAGCTCATGTAGAGAAACTAGGGAAACCAATCTCATAGAGAAACAGAACATTGAGGTGGCAAGCAGGGAATATGGGGAATGGGTGAATGAATATAGTCAAAAGGCACAAACTTCAAGTTATAAGACAAGTTCTGGGGTTATAATATACAGTATGATGACTATATGGTTATATATGGTTAAAACATGGTTAACAATATTGTATATTTGAAAGTTGCTAAGACAGTAGATCTTAGAAGTTCTCATCACCGGAAAAATATTTTATACCTTTGTAGGTGATGGATGTTAAAGTGGTAATCATTTTGCAATGTGTACCTATATCAAATCATTATGTTGTACAGCTTAAACTACTGCAATGTATGTTAATCAGATCTCAGTAAAACTGGGGGTTGAAACAAGTTGATAGGCAGTTATAACAAATGTACCTTTCTGTGGGTGAATGTTGGTAATTCAAGGAAGCCATGAGTGTACATGACATATATGGGGCTAGGGGATACTTGGGAACCCTCTGTACTTTCCGCTCAGTTTGTACTTTCTTATCCCAAAGACATGTGATTAGAAAATCCAGTGTATTTCTTAGTATTCTGTTTTTTTTTCTCCCTCTTTTTCTCCAGGAGAAAAGTGGAAATTATGCATACTCATAGTCTTTTCACTCTTCTTGGAGAAAGGCTGATGTTGCATACAAATACTGTGACTGTCACTACGTACAACACACTTTATGAGGTAAAAATAAAAAATGTGTGATGACAATTTAAAATGTATTTAGTGGAAACCTATGTAATTGGGATCGCATAGTTGGTCAATTAATCAAAAAGCCAGTAATCATTTTTTTAAAATGAACACATACTTAAATTTAAAATTTTTATTTTAAAACATATCCATGTACATTTATTTGTTTATCTTTTTGTGTTGGTCCGGGGACTTTTCTTTGAGTATGGGTTGGCTGATTGACTTTGTGCAGAGTTTTTCTTACAGGAATCACAGCCATTATTATATATTAGTTCTCTCCCTTGCCCTCTGCTGATTCTTTCCATCTCTCTCTCCTTTGCAATTACCAGTATTAACCTAGAGTTGATAGTGGGTTAAACTGTACTTAGAAATGATTTGTAAAAAGCACTATCTGGAAGAAGCTATAGATCTCATCGTTTCAATTCAGAAATCTTTTTCTCACCATTTCTAACAGATGGCCATGTGGCTTGGGCTCAGTATTTTCTATGAAATACAGAAAGCCAAATGTTCTTCATAGTTGGGGAGGGCAAACTTTTCCTGTAAAGGGCCAGATAATAGATATTTCAGGCTTTGTGGTAGGCTTAGTTTGTCTGGGCTGTAAGAGAATACTATAAACTAGGAGGCTTATAAACAACAGAAGTTTATATCTCACAGTTCTAGAGGCTGACCTAACAAGTCTAGTATCAAGGCAGGGGCAGATTTGGTATCTGGGGCAGGACTCACTTCATGGTTCCCAAAACCATCTTTTCACTGTGTCCTCACATGGCACAGGTGTCAAGGGAGTTCTTAGATTTCATTCCTGTGAGCTCTGTGGCCCCACACATCTCCTATAAGGCCCCACATCTCTTCATATCATCACACCAGAGAATAGATTTCAACATAAGAGTTTGTGGGGACACAAACTTTGAGTCCATAGCAGCAGGCTCTGTGGCGTCTGTGAAACTACTCAGCTCTGCAGTTGAGGCTCAGAAGCAGCCCCAGACAATATAAACAGAATGAGGATGCTGTCCAATAAAACTGCACTATATCTGTTCACAAAAACAGGTGGTATCCACAATAATATTTTGACCCTAGATCTGTCACATTACTTCACTAGCTGTTTTATTTCATCTTTTTTCTGTTTTATGTTATCATCAGTAAATTTAAGAATGGCTGCTTTTTAGAAAAATTAAAAAATTCTTTTGGTTACTCTCATTTCTAAGCTTAATATTGTAACTTGATGTCTGTTATTCCTCTGATTACATGGTTTATAAACTCTTATCCTCTTGAACACAGCTTTTGTGAGTAATAGCAGTTTTTTGAGTATTGGTCAAGTATTTGGCCTACAGAACTGAATAGAAAAGCCTATCCTATGCAAAGCATCTTAATTCTGATATTACATTTCCCTGATAGTAAGTGTTTTGGGGACATAGTTCCTGTGACAGTCACTTTAGTGTAAATACATATTATACATTATCTTGATCCTTACAATAACCCTCTGAAATGGGTTTTTGTTGTTGTTGTTGTTGTTGTTGTTGTTGTTGTTGTTGTTGCTGTTGCCTTTTTAAACAGAGAAACAGAATCACAAGTTAAACAGTTTGCTCTGTCTCACTACTAATAGATGGCCATAAAATAGGCACAGTTAATAGTATATGTGCATAAGGTCAAAAACATCATTGTCTACATTCAGCGGACAACATTAAAGTCTGCTGAATCAGAACCTTGCTACAGTATCAGATTACAGCTCTGTGTTTCTATCTTGGGTATCTTAGACACATCCCTTGGTTAATGATTCCTATACATGTCTTTTAAATCATTTTTTTTGTCTACATTTTTGACCCTCTGCTTGTTTTGACCAATTAGTGTCAATAGAGCAGAAAGTCTTTGTAGTTAGTGAAACCTTATATTAAAATAAGAATGTAGCATAACAATATGTTGAATTTGAAAACATTATATACTCTTGATCTTAAAGAAAATGTCCTATGTGTGTGTGAATAGACACACACACGTATTTCTTTTTTTTTTTACGATTTTATTTATTTGACAGAGAGAAACACAGCCAGAGAGGGAACACAAGCAGAGGGAGTGAGAGAGGGAGAAGCAGGCTTCCCGCCGAGCAGGAAGCGCGATGTGGGGCTCGATCCCGGGTCTCCAGGATCATGACCTGAGCCGAAGGCAGTCGCTTAACCAACTGAGCCACCCAGGCGCCTCAGCACACACATGTATTTCTATTAGTCTTCTGAAAAGTGGCTCAGTAGCAACTGCAGCAGCATTTTTCCCTACCAATCTGTAAAGCCAAGCTTCTGATTCCATGTTTTAGTTGGAGAAAGTCTGGATAAGTTTGGGTATCCTGATATTGGATATTGGATGTAGCAGATGAAGGAACTCACTTATAAGGCCTCTGACCAATTTGGCAATAATATGTACTTTTAAAGTAGAATAATCATGATTAATTGGAAATATGGACTGAATTAGTTATGAATTTTTTTTTCAGATTTTATTTATTTAACAGAGAGAAATATAGCCAGAGAGGAAACACAAACAGGGGGACTGAGAGAGGGAGAAGCAGGCTTCCTATCGAGCAGGGAGCCCGATGTGGGGCTCGATCCCGGGTCTGCGGGATCATGACCTGAGCTGAAGGCAGTCGCTTAACCAACTGAGCCACCCAGGCGCCCCTAGTTATGAAATTCTTAAAAAATTAACATAATTATACAAAAAAATCAATAAAGAAAGGTGATTATGATATGACTGGGTAGCAGTGTTGATCCCGTAAAAAAGTAGAAAGGGTCTTCAACATAAGTTTTAATACTGTTAACAATTAACCAAATTATGTTATCAGACAGAATAGTGGATGGCTAATTCTAGACCACCAAAGTTAAAAGATTGCACCATTTTGGACGGTGGCATCTGGTTGCAGAAAACCAACTCATGGGCGCCTGGGCGACTCAGTGGGTTAAAGCCTCTACCTCCGACTCAGGTCATGATCTCAGGGTCCTGGGATCAGGGCCCCATGTTGGGCTCTCTGCTCAGCAGGGAGCCTTATTCCTCTTGTCTCTCTGCCTGCCTTTCTGCCTACTTGTGATCTCTCTGTGAAAAAAATAAATATAAAATCTTTAAAAAAAAATTAACTCATGTTATAGGTTTGAACTTAATTCTCATTAGTATAGTAAGTGAAATGTAACTATAAAAAAACCTCAAAACCTGTAGCCTGTGTGAGTTTCATTCCCCTTGTAAACATCATCCAGGACCTACTCCCCTGGCAAGAAGCGTTTGGTTGATAATCTTCAGTTTGAAATCTCTTTTTCCTTTCATTTTCTGTTTTGGTATGGGGAAATTACCTTAACCCCAAACAGTGTGTCAAAATAAGTATCACTACAACAGTAGAAAAATATACAGTCGAGTACAGAAATAATAAAGAACTATGTCAAACTTATGGTTTTGATAATATTATTTTAGAATATGAGGTTTTTGCCAATTTTTTAGAAGGCCATTAAGATTCATTTGGTGTCACTGTGATCTTCAAAATTCTACATTTGATAATGCTTATAATAGAATAAGTGACAATATTAAAGGACAAAGTGAGTTAGACCTTCTGGCAGTATATATTAGACAACATTGTATAAAATGTAAAGATGGCTGTGGAACGCTTAAAATGTGGCTAGTGTGAATTGAGGTGTGCTCTGAGGGTTAAGTACATTTTGGATTTTATGTCCATATGTCGCTCTGTCCATTTTGTACTATTTTGTTTTTGTCGGGGCTGGGGTTACTTGGATTACTTCTGATGCATATCTCTAATCAGTACCAGTCAGACCTCCTGGCCCATCTTGAATTATACCCTTTTATTAAGATGTTGACTCCTATATTCATCTCTCCTTATTTATATCTCATTATTTTCCTCTCCCTTTTAAAAACTCACATAGGTTTTTAATGACAGTCTAACATGTTTTATTACTTAACAGGAGCGTATATTTATGCCTCTCTCTGCAGTATTAATCAAGTAATTGATTCTTGAAATATAGTTCTACCTAGCAACTATGTTTCTCATTCTACACACATAGCAGAGTGTGGATGCATAAATGGCTCTTAAATTCATGCTGGATTGTGTTTCTAAATATGATTTGGTAATTTAAAAAACTCTTATGTGAATATGTGATAGTATTCAAAATACTTTTCACATATAGAGCTTTACTTATTGATCTTCCTAGCAGTTTTATTAGATAGATAAGGCAATTATTACCCTCATCTTTAGAAGATCAAATAGGGATTTAAAAGGATAGTACAAAACCTAGATTCTTTGAGATTAAGTTTTGTTTTCTGTATAATGAGGTTTCTTCTTTTTGGGTGAGGAAGTTTTGACTATTCTCCATTGTGGAAGAGTATGGCCTAGTCTTTTTCAAACTTGTCTGAAGTTATTTTGCGTCTATTTGTAACCAGAATTTTGGGATTTTGTCTACTCAGCTATATAGGTCCACACCAGTGCTTTTTTGGGCCGATCAGTGGGAAAACTTCTTGTAAGCATATACCAACCACTGAATGTTCTTTGGCATTTTCAGATTATTTGAGTTTTCAAAGAAATTTCTGGCCCCTATGGCAGCTTAGTTTAATTCATAGCACGTGTCTGTAGTGCTCCGGTCAGAAATTCTGAGGCCGTGTTTTGTAGTAACAGCAGTGTTGAGTGAGAGTGAAGGAGAGAGGTTCTCATGCGCTATATTTAGTAATAGGTTAGTTTTTAGTTCAAGTCAGTACCTTCTGATAAACTTTCCTGATATACAATAAGTCAGTTTCCTGTCGTCTTCTTTTTCTTCTTTTTTTCTCAAGTCTGAGCAGAAAGGTCAGAAAAATGCCACTGCTGGATGTTATGGTCTTCTAATCAGATGGGATCATCTCTGACTCATTTACTTTCTGCAACCCCAACTTTTATAAAATAACTTAGGTACAACGAGGTTCTCAAGTAACTTTTATGGTTTATCCACAGATTTTGTACCTTACTTTAGGTTGAACTAAAAGTTTCATTCAGAACTTAGTATGTTAAGTTAAATAGGAAATTAAATCACTAATATAAAATCACATCTTCTGAAGTACAGTTTCATTGGATATTTTATATATGCAAGAATAGAGGTATATATAGGATAAAGCCTAAAATACAGTGAATAGTCATATACCCGTTATTTATATATAATTCAGTTATTCATTTTTAAATTTCACAAATGTTTGAGTACTGGCAGTGTGTCAGGCACTGTGCTGATTGCTGGGAATATAACAGTAAAAAAGACGTATAAGAATCCAGCGCTCATAGAGACTTCATTTTAGTGGAAAAATTAAAAATGTTTTAGAATTTTGTTTTTGATTTGGTCAAATTTTGTCATTTTTATTATTGGAAAAAGTTTAAAGCAAACTTCATGGGTAAATGACAATGAGCCACATTTTTTAAAAAAAATTATTTAATTATTTGACAGAGAGAAACCCAGCTAGAGAGGGAACACAGGCACGGGGAGTGAGAGAGGGAGAAGCAGGCTTGCCGCTGAATAGGGAGCCCCATGCGGGGCTCGATCCCGGGGCTCCAGGATCATGACCTGAGCCGAAGTCAGACGCTTAACAGCTGAGCCACCCAGGCGCCCCTGAGCCACATTTTTAATAAAGATTTTTCCCTTATCACACTTCATTTTGAAGTTACGACCCAGGCTCAGACGATATTTTTTTTTAATTTACTTATTTTCTAGGTTTTTTTTTTTTTTAATAGTGATGACATAAAATGTCAAATGTTTACAATTAATAATTTAAGTATATTAAGGAAGTACACTGTGAAGGCATTTCAAACAATAAATTTTTGGATTTTCTAATTAATCCTTCCTACTATAGATATTGGTTCTTTTTTGTTTTTATCCATAATAAACAGAATTTGGAAACTAAAGAGTTAAAGAATTTAGAACTATGTGGAATGACTAGAAGATTCTATTTTCTTTAGAAGAAGATTTTGTTTGATTTTGACAGAATTGACATTTCTTGCAGATTCTTTATATATTTTGAAATTATGATTTTAAATTGTTTTCTCAATGAAATTCAAATTCTTCATCTTTCAGATCTTGACAGAGCAAGTATGTACTCAAGTTGTACACAAACCACATCCAGAGCCAGATTCTACAGTGAAAATTCAGAATCCAAGTGAGCAAACAGCATTTTTTTTTATATTTCTTATGTCGTACTTTTCATCCCTGTGACTTCTTTATTTTGTAACTAGAAGTATGCAGCTCTTATTAATTCCCTTCACCACTCATTTGCCCCTCTCCCTATCCCCCTCTCCTCTGACAACCACCAGTTTGTTCTCTGTGTTTATGAGTCCATTTCTGTTTATTTTTTTTTAGATTCCACATGTAAGTGAAATCATATGGTATTTGACTTTTTTCACTTAGCATAGTACCTTCTAAGTCCATCCATGTTGTCGCAAAAGGCAAGATCTCATTCTTTTTTATGATTGAGTAATATTCTGTTGTGTATGTATACATATTCTTTGCTGATGGACACTGGTTGGTTTCATATCTTGGCTATTGTAAATAATGTAGCAAACAGAGGTACATGCATCTTTTAGAATTAGTGTTTTCATCTTTTGGTCAGTTCCCACTAGTGGAATCATTGGGTCATTACGATAATTTTATTTTTAATTTTTTCAGGACCCTTCATACTGTTTCCACAGTGGCTGCACAAAGTTACATTCTCAGCAACAGTGTATGAGAGTTCCTTTTTCCCCACAACCTCACCAACACCTGTTATTTCTTAATTTTTTGATACTAGCCAAGGTCCTTATTATAATTCTTGTTTTTTGAAACTAGCCAAACATTCTTTATTGTAATGCAGTAGTAATGTGGTAATATGGAAAACTAAATCAAAATTTTAGTAACTGATGATTACCAGTTCATGATACTTATAACTCATTTACCATGAGGCTAAGTTGAAAATGAGTAAAACTTTTCGAGGGGAAGATATGACGCAGTTATAAATTTTGACCTCTTTTTGCTGTTGTTGTTCATTTATAGTGATTCTTAAGGTGGTGGCAACTCTGTTAAAAAATTCTACACCAAGTCCAGAACTGATGGAAGTTCGTCGTTTATTTTTATCTGACATGATAAAACTTTTCAGTAACAGCCGTGAAAATAGAAGGTAAGCAGTTTCAATACCATAACAAAACTTTATTCCATAATTATTTTTTCTCCTTTATTTTTAGTCTCTTTCAAAAAAGTTTTTCAAATCTTTCCGGTATTGCTAAATAATTATAATTATCAGAAAAAGCATTTTGTATTTCTTTGATATAATCAACATTCATTATATTTGTATTTATTTTTATAACAATATTTTTAAGATTTTATTTATTTATTTGACAGAGAGAGACACAGTTAGAAGGGGAACACAAGCACAGGGAGTGAGAGAGGGAGAAGCAGGCTTCCCACTGGCGGGGAGCCTGATGTGAGGCTCAGTCCCCAGATTCTGGGATCATGACCTAGCCAAAGGCAGACGTTTAACAGACTGAGCCACCCAGGCACCCCATTTTATATATTTTTATTTGATTTTGTGGGTATTATATTTTAATTGTGTTTGTAAATATACATTTTCATAAACCCTTATCTAAAATTCATAGCAATACAGTAAAGATTTGAAAAATTTTTTTGAAAGAGACTAAAAATAAAGGAGAAAAAATAATTATGGAATAAATATGTCTTTTGGTGACACCCGTCTGTTGTAATCAAATTGGATTTGCTCATACTCATCTATGCTTCTCTCAGTTTTTGTCTGATAACTGATTGTTGTCATGCAGTTTTAAGCTGGTTAGCTAAGACATGGGGTACAATCTAAGGCTACAGTTGCTTCCTGAGTCTTTAATTTCGCAAATATTTATTGAGTGGTATGTATAAAGCACTGTGCTGCATAGGTTATCTTAGCATATAGTCTTGGTACAATTTAGGGGGGAAGGTAACAATAAAACAGTGATTAATATATACTGTGTTAAGTGCATTGTGAGTGGTACAGGTGATGAGGGAGTAGAGACACAGTAGCTCAATCTGACTGCGAGAGTTAGGAAACCAATTTGAAATGATAATTTGGATTTTTCCAGGTAGAAAAATGGGGGGAAATCATTCCGAGTATAGAATATAGAATGTGCAGAATGACTGTGCACTTTACTTTATCTAGGTCAGATCATATTTTCACTCTGTCTGAATTTCAAAATAGTAAATTCTAATATAAATTAGGTGTTTTTAATGAGTTTTTTCCCCCCACTAGATGCCTATTGCAGTGTTCAGTGTGGCAGGACTGGATGTTTTCTCTTGGCTATATCAATCCTAAAAATTCTGAGGAACAGAAGATTACCGAGATGGTCTACAATATATTCCGGATTCTGTTGTATCATGCAATAAAATATGAATGGGGAGGATGGAGAGTCTGGGTGGATACTCTCTCAATAGCCCATTCCAAGGTAATGTGAGATTCAATATTTAATAGCATCTGTGTTTCAGCTGTGGATTCAGTGCCTGTAAATACTCTTCTGGTGCCATCTTGTGGACAATTTACATTATGGCCCATTCCTTTATCTCCTCTTTCTTTTGTTTTGGTTTTATTTTCTCGCTGTTCATAAACTGTTGGAGCGTGAGATCTTTTGTAGATAATTTAACTGAAACCCCAGGTTTATGAGTTAGTGATTTTAGACACTGCAGGTTACCCCTCATATATTTTATAGCTTGAGTCTGAGTCAATAGCTTTTTACCCAAAATGTACCTACTGGTTCTTAAAAGAGTTTTTCATGAAATATACTTTGAAATATATGTTTTAAGACTTTTAAAAAGTAGTCAGAAATTGCCTTTATTTTCAAGTAAGTCATAATTAAGTGTTTAATTATATTTTTAATTGCATTATCTTTTCTTTTTAGTTCTAAGAATCTGTATATCTATGCTTTGAATGCTATCTGATCTTGGTAAGAGAGAGTAGTGTGTTAAAATTAAGTGATGTGCACATTAGATTCTGTAAGGTTTCTCACTGTGTGGTGTCATAGAAAAAGCATGGGTGTTAGAAGTTTGGCTTTTACTCTAGTCTATGCCACAATTCAGTTTTGTGACTTTAGAAAATTCATTTAGTCCTTTTGTGCAGGGATTAGAAAAAAAATTTTTTAAATGTTTTCAAGATACAGATAGTAAATATCTTAGGTTTGGGGAGCTGTACAGCCTCTGAAGCAACTATTTAACTCTGCCATGTAGTGTGAAAATAGCCATAATAAGCAGTATGTAAAAAACTGAATATAGCTATGTTCTCATAAAACTTTACTTACTGAAACAGGTGATAAGCAGATTTCATTCATGGGCTGTTTGTCAGCCCCCACTTTTGGGACTGATTTCCTCTTCTGTGAAGTAAAGGGGGTTTTGTATCAAGATAATCTTCAAAGGAAGATCCCTCTCAACCTAAAATCCTATTATCATTTAAGTATTATGTCAATAGAATGTGTGCCTATAAGGAAAGAGATTGAACTTTATTAATTTCAATTTTATTTCTAAGTTTTTAAAAATTTATTTATTTGAAAGAGAGAGGAGACTGGGGGAGGGGCAAAGGAGAAGGTAAAGGAGACTCCCTGCTGGGCAGGGAGCCTACCTTACCAGCTGGATCTCTTGGCTTGAAGATCATGACATAAGGCTGAAGGCAGATGCTTAATCAACTGAGCTACCCAGGCGCCCCTGTTATTTTTTGTTTCATTTTATTTTATTTTATTTTATTTTATTTTATTTTATTATTTTATTTTATTTTTCTGTTCTGTTTATTTTGTTATATTTTTAATTTTAATTTAATTTTTTTTTAAAGATTTTATTTATTTGACAGAGAGAAACACAGCCAGAGAGGGAACACAAGCAAGGGGAGTGAGAGAAGGGAGAAGCAGGCTTCCCACCGAGCAAGGAGCCCGATGTGGGCTTCGATCCCAGGACTCTGGGATTATGACCTGAGCTGAAGGCAGTCGCTTAACCAACTGAGCCACCCAGGCTCCCCTTAATTTTACTTTTTAAAAAAGATTTAATTTATTAATTTGACAGAAACACAGCTAGAGAGGGAACACAAGCAGGGGGAGTGAGAGATGGAGAGGCAGGCTTCCCGTCGAGCAGGGAGCCCAATGCAGGGCTCGATCTCAGAACTGTGGGATCATGACCTGAGCTGAGGTCAGAGGCTTAACGACTGAGCCACCCAGGTGCACCTATTTTCAATTTTAGAAGAGCTTTTTTTTTTTTTTAACTATGTTAAAACTTGCGTTTCACAATGTAGTGGCACCTTTTATGATTACATGAAAATTTTTTAAGTAGTATTTTATAAGAAAAAAACATTGCATTTTTGTGGAAAAATATATATCATAATTACTTTCAAGCAAGTCTGTGTAAAGTAAGCAATTAAAATAGCTTATATAAAGTTAAAATTATGATGTCTTAACAGTGTACAAATGCATATATTTATAGATATGTGATTTTTAAAAAATCTTAGTTGTTGGAAGTAGATGCACAAGTGAATAATAGATGGTGAAATTGATATAGTACTTTGGATATTATATATTATTAGCCGATTTTATGTTTTAGCTGAACTCAAATATGTAGGAGTTCAACTGGCATATTAGGTCAGAGTAACATTGGTTAGAGTAACATTGAAATACTTAATCTAAAAGAAAAGATTATGGTACTTAAAACTTTAATGTTTATTTTTGATGATTATTTCCAGTTACTTAATGGAACTTATCTAAAAATTAATATGTACACATTTGAATTCTTAAAATTTTTGACACCATTTTTGCTATTATCATAACTTTATTTCTCTTTTTTTCTTCTCTTTATGTATATAAAATGCCTTAATGTTTTTTTCACTTATTCTTAAAGGTCACTTATGAAGCACATAAGGAGTACCTAGCCAAAATGTATGAAGAATATCAAAGACAAGAGGAGGAAAACATTAAAAAGGGAAAAAAAGGGAATGTGAGCACCATCTCTGGTCTTTCATCACAGACTACAGGAGCAAAAGGTGGAATGGAAATTCGAGAGATAGAAGATCTTTCACAAAGCCAGAGTCCAGAAAGTGAGACAGATTACCCTGTCAGCACGGACACCAGAGACTTGCTCATGTCAACAAAAGTGTCAGATGATATTCTTGGAAATTCAGATAGACCAGGAAGTGGTGTACATGTGGAAGTGCATGATCTTTTAGTTGATATAAAAGCAGAGAAAGTAGAAGCAACAGAAGTAAAGCTCGACGATATGGATTTATCACCAGAGACTTTAGTAGGTGGAGAGAATGGTGCCCTTGTGGAGGTTGAATCTTT
This sequence comes from Spilogale gracilis, assembly GCA_004023965.1. NCBI lineage: Eukaryota > Metazoa > Chordata > Mammalia > Carnivora > Mephitidae > Spilogale > Spilogale gracilis. The sequence continues at coordinate 42,704 of PITA01003561.1, forward strand.
GTTGGATAATGTATATAGTGCTGCTGTTGAGAAACTCCAGAACAATGTACACGGAAGCGTTGGTATCATTAAAAAAAATGAAGAAAAGGATAATGGTCCATTGATAACATTAGCAGATGAGAAAGATGAACTTCCTAATAGTAGTACGTCATTCCTCTTTGATAAAATACCCAAACAGGAGGAGAAACTTCTTCCTGAACTTTCTAGCAACCACATTATTCCAAATATCCAGGATGCACAAGTACATCTGGGTGTTAGTGATGATCTTGGATTGCTTGCTCACATGACTAGTAATGTAGACTTAAGTTGTACATCAAGTATAATAGAAGAAAAAGAGTTCAAAATCCATACAACTTCCGATGGAATGAGCAGTATTTCTGAACGAGACTTAGCGTCATCCTCTAAAGGGTTAGAGTATGCTGAAATGACTGCTACAACTCTGGAAACTGAGTCATCTGGTAGCAAAATTGTACCAAATATTGATGCAGGAAGTATAATTTCAGACACTGAGAGATCTGACGATGGCAAAGAATCAGGAAAGGAAATTCGAAAAATCCAGACCACTGCTACAACGCAAGTGAGTTATCCTACATGAGTTCTAAAAATGCAGCAGACTGATAACGAGTTGTTAGCACCACAGCACTAATAGTCCTTTCTTGTCAGCTACACCATGTTTATCCTTAATTATGGTATTGTAGTAATTTGTGGAGTCAGGTAGTGTGGTAGAGACATTGAAGATACCTGAATTGTATTTCCAGCTCTGCCACATTTTGTCTGCGAAACTTGTCTGAACCTCTCTGGGCCTGAATTTCCTTAGAAAGTACAAGAGATTGTCCTTGATTAAAATATGAACTTTCAGGGGTCTACCCATTCTAATAGCTTATGACTCTGTGACTAAATTGACACATTTTGTATGCAAGATCTTCATTCTGAAGACTTGATTAATTTTAACCTTTTAAGCTTCAGGCCCAGCCTTGTTCTGAAAAGAGGACTTGGAGCCCCGATTGAAATGATAAATGAAATGAGGGGGAAGGGGAAGGGAAAAGGGACCTGTTACTTAGCAAGTGCCTACTATGTTCTAGGATTCCAGGCACTGTGCTATATATTTTCAGATTTAATCCTCACGGCCACGCATGAGGTAGATAATATGGCCAAGAAAATTTGCAGTTACTAGCAGTGAGAATTTTCTTTACAACCACGGCTAGGAATATGTTATGAGAAAACTGAAGACTTCGGTCTGGTGGTAAGGAAATATTAGTGCTGCAGTTCTGGCCTTACCAGAATAAAGCTAAAAATAGATGATGTTTTCTGATATGAATTTTAATTGTGGAGCTTTGAGGTTTTTTGTTTTTTTTTTTTTAAAGATTTTGACAGAGAAATACAGCTAGAGAGGGAACACAGGCAGGGGGAGTGAGAGAGGGAGAAGCAGGCTTCCCGCCGAGCAGGCAGCCCGATGTGGGGGCTCAATCCCAGGTCTCCAGGATCATGACCTGAACCGAAGGCAGTCGCTTAACTAACTGAGCCACCCAGACGCCCCTGGAGCTTTGAGTTTTAAGACTGTTTCTGGGCTAAATTACCTTAGGCTTAAGAGTTGAAAAATACTTTTACCCTTAATGATTTATTTTTTGGTGGTTCTCCAGGTTTTTCACTCACCTTTTAATGTCCTCAAAGACAAAAATAACATGTTTCTATTAGAATTATAAAGAGTAAACATACCTTTCTGGTATCTTTGTACTCTAATAACAATATTATATTCTGTGTTTGGAAAGTAAAAACAGAAACAAAAAAAATCTTCTGTGTATGGGAAAGGTATTTTTATTTTTTCTCTGTTAACTGCCAGTTTCCATTTTTGTGGCAGTTGTATCACAGTGATAACTGGGAGGGAGTGGAGATACTGAATTAGGTTAAGACTTAAATGAAAGGAAAGCATGGTGCATCCTTTATTGAACACGATAATCACTGGGCTTGCCTGTTTTTCACTTAGAGTTTATAGGTATTTTCTGGTTTCCTAACTTATCAAATAAAGTACTGTTTTTCTAACTTGAAGTACTGTGAGTGAAATAGACTTTTGAGTTAACTTGAATTGGTTTAAGTAATATTTTTTAATCTTATGTTTCCAGTTATAGTTAGTTGATGACATATATCTAGTACATTTTAATTTGAGTTAGCTGCTCACTTTCCTAAGGAAGAAATGTGGTTTAATGTGAAGACTCCATAAACAGGAGTAAAGAGGACTTCTTTTTTTTTTAATTTACATATAATGTATTATTTGCTTCAGGGGTATAGGTCTGTGAATCATCAGTCTTACACAATTCACAGCACTCATACCCTCCCCGATGTCCATCACCCAGCTACCTTATCCTTCCCCCGCTTTGGTGTTAGACCTGAGGTGTTTGATAACTTTGCCTAGTTTTTGAAACAGCAAAATAAAAGTAGTAACAGTAGCCTCAGCAGCTCAAAAAGATCTCTGTCCAGGGAAACACCGGATGACAAGTATGTGTAAAATATATTAACCTACCAAAATCATAGGCAAAAGCTTTACTCACTCACTTGATGATGCTGCTTTCATTTTGAAGCGAGCTGTTTCTTTGACACTCTACAAAAGTTCACCTTTTCTTTCTGTAGGCCGTTCAGGGTCGGTCTATCACACAGCAAGACAGAGATCTCCGCGTAGATTTGGGATTTCGAGGAATGCCCATGACTGAGGAGCAGCGGCGCCAGTTCAGCCCAGGTCCACGCACCACAATGTTCCGCATTCCTGAGTTTAAATGGTCTCCAATGCACCAGCGACTTCTCACCGATCTACTATTTGCGTTAGAAACAGATGTACATGTTTGGAGGAGGTAGAAATATTTCTTTTCTTAAATAAGGCGGCCTTCACTTAAGAAAATGAATATTTCCAATTAGTGACAGCAGCTGATCCAGAAAGGAATGATTAATCTCACAAATCGAATATATCAAAAATAATCCAACATTAAAATTTTATATAGAAACATGGATATTTTCACAAAGGTTATAGGGCCTAGGGCTAAAATCAAAAGGTATCCAAGAATTTAGGATTAAGACAGTTAAAAAGCAAAATTTTGAAATCTGGTATTGCCTATTCTATATATAAAAGAGATTTAACAACAACAATAAAAAGGTTCAGTTTTGGTTCAAAGCTATTTCCACATTTTTATTCTTTTTCTGATAAAATTAATACCATATACTAAATATATTCTTGGTAGTAAGATTATAACATATAATGTTAAAATAAAATTTAAAATCACCTTATGGCATCTATTTTTAGAGCCTTTATCCTTAAAGTAGTTAGTGTCAGTTCATATATAATCACTTAAAGAAACAGTATATATAAATTAAATCATCTATTAAGGAAATCATAGTCTGCCTAAATTAAATCATTATCTTGCCTTACTTTCAGTTAATTTTCTAATAACTATGCAACAAATTAAGCAGTTATGAGAGTATGTCATTTATATGTGCATGCTCGTAAATTAGGAAGTTGACAACTGTAACAGTACCCCACTGTCATTGACTTAAACAATCAGTGGCATAGTCTTCTCTGGACAGAAGGAGGCTTCTCTGCTTCTCCTAATTTTCCTTCTGAAATCTCAGAATGGTGGCTAATTCACCTCCCAGCACCAGTTCAACATAGGAAACTTGCCCAAGCTAAAAGGCAGAGGCTCTTCCTCCTTCATCCCTTTCTTCATTCCTCCTTTTCCTTTTCCCTCTCTCCCTTCTCTGCTTTCCTTTCGTCTTTTACCTTCTCCCCATTTTCTTTTCCTCCTTCTTTGTTTCTTCCTCCCTTTCCTCTACTTTTTTCCTTTTGCAGTCCTCACTCCCACCTACTTCTTTTCTAGAAGAAGCCCCTCAAGAAATCTCCCCCTTCCCTCTCATGTGCCAGCAGTCAATCACCAACAAAGGGGAATGGGGTTAAAATGACTGGCTTATATAGAGCAATATGGGTTCATAACCTAGTAGCTGGAGAAAAGCCTACCTTTCCTATACCTGATCTAGTTCAACAATAGAACAAAGTCTAGATTGTGTTAGCAGGGCAGAAGGAGTAACTATTATGGAAAACAGTTAGTGCCTGCCATAGAAAGTTTTTACTTCTAAATTTTATTTGATCAGTTTGTGCTTAGTCTACTTATGTGATAGACTCAATGATCTTTCCATTGCTGGTGTTGTTATATGCCAAATTGCCTAGGGATGTGAAGTAAGGAAACTGGAATACAGTGATATACATTATCATTGATATGACTATCAATGGAGATGTATAGTGTCATTTATTAATTACAATAATAGTAGTCCCCAAATGAGAGCTACTCAACTTTCCTTCCTTTAACATAGGCTGGACACATAACATACATGTAGATACCATGTGTCTCTAGTCTCTTTCACGAGCTCTCATAAAATTTCCCAAACAGAATATTACCTAATTTTTTAGAAAGATTTTATTTTTATTTATTCGAGAGAGTGAGCTCGTGCACAATCGGGAAGGAGGAGGGGCCGAAAGAGATGGAGAAAAGCAGACTCCCCACTGAGTGGGGATCCTGATGCAGGGCTCCATCTCAGGACCCTGAGATCATAATCTGAGCTAAAGGCAGTTGCTTAACCAATTGAACAACTCAGGTGCTCTAATTTAATTTTTTTAAAGGATAGCACTTATTTTAGGATTAGGCAAACATCTTGACATCAAAGATGTCATAGATGATAGTTTGTAATTGGAAAGAGTGAGAATCAATTGACTTAAAATTGATCATGCTGAATATCAGCTACACTAAAGAAGATAAACTGATATCTGGCCTTCCATTCAGTTGCTGATGCTTTGCCTTGAGAGAATTTATCCCCGACCAAACAGTGTTAGACAAGCATGTTTTCTCATCTTGCCACCATCATGTGATATGAAAAGCATAACTAATTCTTTTTGCTATCAATAATATACATCATGAGCAGTGGAAGGTCTTTTTTCTTATTGCAAATATTGTGAACATTAGTTAATTCTACACAGAGAGAAAATAAAGTGGCCACACCACTCCTAGTGAACTAATGCTATCTTTGGAGTGAGTGAGGCCTCAGCTGGTTTCACTGTCTTCTCAGCTGGATCTATCACAATGTTTAAGTCCTTTAGCAGTTTGCCCTGTTTCCAACATCAGAGGAGCCACTGCATGCCAGACACCACTGAATTCCTATAAGAATAGGATGAGGAGCTTTTGTTTCAGTCTTTTGTAAAATTGAACCTTTGGATTGACGGAATTGCTCTTGGCATCAGTACAGAAACCAACCTTCCTTGATGAGCCCTTTCACACATGGACACTATTTCATGTCTATAGTGTTTGTGGGATGTTGGGGAGAAAGAAACTTCAAAATTGAAAGATAGACCAAATCGGAGAAGATTTAACAACAACAACAAAAAGAACAGTTGATCATGGAGTAATTTTTTTTTCCATTAGAAAATTGTTCATATTTTTGACAGACATCAAACTAAAACAGTGTATTTTTCTGGATATCAAAGTTGCATGTTTTGTATGGAAAAGCCACACTGCTAACCTTTAAGATCTTTTCCCTTTTTTATTCAATAAGTCCTTGAATTTTTAGTGGCTTATTTATATTTCCCTAACATTTCACTTCTGTGACTTGCAGTGCTTATTTTCAGTGTGGTTGGTCACAGATGGGGCTACAATCTGATGATAAACAGAAACTGCCTGAAAGGTAAAATTGGAGTTAACTATCCAATTGTTCTAGATTACCTGAGGATGGTAAATAAGGAAAACTGATTTCAACATAAAACAAACAGCTTTTGTGAAAATAAACTAGCTAAATTCATTGACCTAACAATTTGTCCGTGAATCTAGTTAACTTACTGTATTTTTAAAGCAGAAACCCCCAGTAATGAGTTAATACATATGGATACAAAGAAACCTTGCAAGGATAAATGTTAAGTCTTTGGTAATATGATATCTCAATTGTAAATTGTTTTCTTTTCTAATAATTCCATTTTAAATTTGCTTCGCTCAACATTTTTTACTTTATAAATGTTATAAAGTTAGCTTCTTAAGCTAAGAACATGTTCATTTGTGTTTTGTTTTTCTGCTCTTTTAGCCATTCTACAAAGTCTGTAATGGATTTTGTCAATAGCAATGAAAATATTATTTTTGTACATAACACAATTCACCTCATTTCCCAAATGGTAGACAACATCATTATTGCTTGTGGAGGAATTTTACCTTTGCTCTCTGCAGCTACATCACCAACTGTAAGTACTTTGCTTCCATCTAGTGGTGTATTTTGTAAGTACCTGCCTAGAGCCTGTCAGGGTTTTCTGCGGTAAACAGATCTTAAGGAGACATATTCATCCAAGACAACTTCTCCCCTTTTCTTTTTGTCAGTGTTGGGTTTCAGCTATGTGTGTTTATGGGAATATTTCTCTGGTGAGTTGATGAATACTTTTGAAGAAGAACCATAACTATAAATGACTTAACTTTATTTTCTGTATGTTGCCTACTTCTTCAAATATATATTATGGTAGACTTAAATTTTTTATTCCATTACTCTTAAAATTCTAAATACAAGCACATGGTTATTGTGTAAGTAAGTAGAGTCATAAATCTAAATTTAGAAAAAATCATTAGATGTGCAAAACCTTATGTGAATGGCTTGAAATATTATTTCTAAACTTAATATTATTTTAAAATATATGTGGAACTTTTACATTCTTATTCTCTGAAATTTAATCTTGAAGCCAGCAATTTGCTTCCAAAAGGGAACCAAATTAATGAATTTTTATTTAAACTTGGTCACCTTGGGAAAAATGTAAATAACATACCATTTTTATGCTATCTGAACAATTTCATAATCCTTAAAAACTCAAAAAACTTTTTGTAGAAATATGGATTGCAATAGCATTTCCATTTGACTTTATATAGTTCAACATTTATTTAAAAATATAGTTCTTTCTAGATAAAACATTGAAATATATTAATAAGTTTGAAAGGCATTTAACATTAATTATGTATGTTTAAAACATAATAGGTCAATCTTTACTTTATATTTTAGTTGTAGTTCAAAAAAAAATCTCTGATTTATATTAAAAAAAAAAAAGACTCCATAGCTGCTTGTTCAGGTAGGAAAGAATGCAGAACTCTGTTTTGCATATTGATTGTGTTCCTGCCACTATTTGGAAACTAATCCGTGAGCCCAAAAAGTATGTTCTTTCTACAGGGAAACCTGCTCTTTTGTTAGATACCTTTTACTTGGTGCAGCAATGTTTCCGAGTTAATCTCTGGTTTTATTTTATTATTAACCAGCTTTTCTTACATGCTTCCTTTTCTTACTATAGTTTTTTCAATGCCATCTCCCCCAAAGTATCACTGAAATTTAAATACTGGCAGCAAAAGATTGTATGGCGAACATCTTTCCCCCCTCACAGACATATGCCCTTTGATTTCATCCATGAATTTATTCAAGAAGTTGACAAAGGCAAGCAGTCTAGTTCAAGAGGGAGAGCAGCAAACAGATCATCATTATTAGGGCCTTAATGAACTTAGCAGCTAAGCAAGGAAATGGAGTCAGGAAGAAAAATAGTTGATGGCATGTGAAGAATGTAGATATCCTGTGAGATTAATGTACCTACTTTCCCTTCTCTTCAGTCTCTGATTTCTCCTGGTGATTTACACCAAATTCAGGTAAATGGAGAGTTGTGTTCAAAATGCATTGTAGGAGTGCGTGGATGGCTGGCTCAGTCGTTAAGCGTCTGCCTTCAGCTCAGGTCATGATGCCAGGGTCCTGGGTTCAAGCCCTGCATCAGATCAGGCTCCCTGTTCTATGGGAAGACTGCTTCTCCCTCTTCCACTCCCTCTGCCTGTGTTCCCTCTCTTGCTGTGTCTCTTTCTGTCAAATAAATAAATAAAAAGCTTTCTTAAAAAAAATGCATTCTAATATTGAAACAAGGAGGATTTTTTCTTTCTATAGATTAAAAACTGAAAAAAATCAATATTTTCTCCTGACATTTTTCTCCATCATATAAAATTTTTAAATATTTTCTAAACAATCATCTGTCATCAAGACATTTTAAAAGGTTGAATTGAAATTTATTTTATAATGTTTTAAAATTTTGTGCAGAACTGAAAATGACCTCTGTATAAAATTAGTAATAGGTATTAAAATTTGTATAGGTTTGAAATATTCATATTACTAAATAGTCTTCCAAATTTTTAAGTTAAAAGATCTCCATCAAGATAGAGATAATATGAAATTACTAAAATAAATTGTCCATAAATGTTACGACTTACATATTATTTCACTGCCCATATCTACTTATTTTTTATTTTGTAATGAATATATAATAAAGATATTGACATTTTGAGGTTTGACTTCCAAAATTGTAACCTTTACAGTTTGGACCACTATATTTTGCAGTTTGAAACTACTTATTGTTTAGAATTTTCCTTTTTTTTTTTTTTTTAAAGATTTTATTTATTTATTTGACAGTGAGAGAGAGGCATGAGGTACAGGAAGGAGAGGGAGAAGCAGGCTGTTCATTGAGCAGGGAGCCCTTGTGGGGCTCAATCTCAGGACCCTGGGATCATGATCTGAACTGATGTCAGATACTTAACTGACTGAACCACCCAGGCGCCCTTGCCTAGAATATTCTTAACAGACTTAGGAACTCAGTTGTAGAATCTTTTTTCATTTTCTATCTCTATATTTCTGTCATTTTCGTTCATTAACTGATTGTACCTATGTACCTATGCCCAGTTATACAACAGCTGGTTATGTTCTTTGAATAAATTGCTTCCTTAAAAGAAACAGAAACTTTTGTCCCACTTTATACTAGTAGAACCATGACTGGTGCTGACTGCTGAGTATTTTCTCTTACATGCTTGTGTAATACTGGTGCTAAAAATTGTAATGTAGTAGAGGGAGAAAGTTGGAAAAGAAGAGATCAAATGAAGAAGAAAATTAGAACTGAATATGTAAAGAACTTTTTGGCTTAGATTTAACATGTAAAAATCCAAAGTGAAAAAGGAAGCATTGACAGTATACAGATTAGCAAAAAGGATACGTTGTCGTATAACTGGAATTATAATTTCAATCCTAGATATGTGAAAGGAGAAACATTTGATACTGATGTTCAAGTGATCATGATTTTGTTTAGGTTTGTGTAGTTTTAAAAATACTTATGCATTATGAATAATGCAAATGTGTATTTAATGAATAAATATGAATAATGATGGATGGCTGTGACTGTCACACTTTTTCTGTATGTATCACATGATAAATTTTTCAGTTTTATGGGCTATATGGTATCTGTCTCAACTACTCAGCTCTGCTATTATTGTGCAAAAGCATCCATAGACAGTTACATAAGAGAATGTGTGGGTTTGTCTCAATAAAACTTTATTTATAAAAACAGGCAGTGGGGCAGAGTTACTGACCACTGACTTAGAGCATAATCCTCACATAAAATACAAATGTCATAGTATAATGTTTTAGTGGGAAAGCTACTATTTATTACTGACCATTGAAAATTCCGTAGTTAGGGCTTAAGATAAACTTATTATTTTCTATTAAACAAGAACTTGAATTTGACTTACTATTTAGTTTAATTTTTAGAACATTTCATTGAACATTGTGGTCGTTATGTTCTATTAGCAGATATGTAACTGTTTGCATTCAGCCATACTAATTTTTTTAGCATTTGACATCTCTAGTGTTGAAATTGTATTTAACTTCGAGAGGGAAAGTAGAATGCTAGGTATTCTTCTTTTTCCATTTTACCAAGGTGAACAACAACATTAATTGTATTTATTTCTACTAGCAATGAACATGTGGACATAGAACTTAAAAATACAATACCATATGTAATCACTCAATATGAAATACTTAGTTGTAAATATAACAATAAATACATGATATTTTTATTCCAAAACTACAAAAGACTGGTAAAAGCAATCAAAGATGGTCTAAATAAATGGAGACTATACCATGTGTATGAGCTGGATAATCAACATAATAAAGGTAACACTTGTCCCCAAATTGATACTTAGATGTATTGCAGTTCCTCTCAAAATCCCACCAAAATTTTTTGTAATTATAAAAATTATTTTTTTAAAAATTCACATGAGATAGGTAAGATCATTTTGAAAGAATCATCATGTATTAAACACAGTAATCAGGACTGTGTGATATCTTAGAGACGTAGTTCAATGGAACAGAACAGAAACACAGATGGAGTCCCAAGCAAATACACAGCTTTTTTTTTTTTTCACAAAAGTTCATAAGAAGTTCACTTAAAAAAATAAAAAAATAAAAAAGCATAAATACAATATTATTTTATTTTAAAATATTAATACTTATAATCATTAAATATTCCATTATTCAAATAAAAAAAAGATTCACTTAAGGAAGCATAGCCTTTTCAAAAATAGGGTAATGCTAGGTTTTCTTTATAGTTCTCCATTGAAAAAAATCATACAAAACTCAACTCAGGAAAATGTCTTTCCCATTTCTCAGTATAAGTATGAATAGCAGATAAGTATGGAAATCTCACTTTCATTAAAGACAAATTTATTTCACATCATCAGTGAGATGAGATTCATACACAATCTTTTTGAAGTTAGGATTCAATATAAAGTATATGGATTTTGGCATAAGATAAATCTGTATTTTGATCTGGGCTCTAGCACTTACTAGATAGGACCTTATAATTTCTTCATTATGAAAAGGTGTTAATTATGCTTATTTAACAAGGAGTTTGTGAAAATTAGAATAAGTAATGAGTAATAATGTTTCCTTCATTTAGTTCTTTTTGTAACTGTTCATTTAGAACTGTGTCATGATAGAGTAATTTTCACATTTATAAAATAATCTGTCGTATTCAGAATTCTAAAATAGGATATTTGAGGCAGATTTTTTTGTAATGGGTGATTTATTTTGATGACAAAAGATTTACATGGTATAGTCTTTTTGTCTGCCATCCCAGTGGGATTGGCATAGTGGTGGTCTGTTTCCTGCTCTGAGATCTCATGTGAACATACTAATTTCTGCTAAGGATAACATTTGTGTATTGCTGTTGCAGTATTGTCATGTGAGAAAAGTTGAACTGTTTAGATTAATGTTACTTGTAAGTAATATTTCAGTAGCAACTTCTAGGAAAAAAGAGTAAATGTATACAATATTAGTGAACACCTTGAACTTAATATTCATTGAAGAGGCAGGACTTTTTGGAATTTCAGCTTTACCTGTATTTAAAGTCTTAAGTAGATAGAAAAAAATTACAAAAATAGTTTCAAGTTTATCAATTAGAACAATGGTTTTAACTTTAGTACCCAGGGGGAAAAAATAAACTTCTTAGTATTCAGTTTGACCAAACTTTGGTTTTGGAAAGAGGAATTATTTCTGTTGTTTTTGTTTATTTTTTAGAGTTAGTGTTTCTGTGACTAGTTAGTTGAGCCCTTTCTTTTATTTTCTATATATTATACAAGTTGGTCATGAGTGAAAGCAAGGAGTTGTAGAAAAAAAACGAAGAGAAGCAAAGAACATGAATCCAGCCACAAATTGCATAATCACTTTGTGATTGTAAGTTGATCATTTTGGTCAACTACCTAAAACATTGAATGTTTAGAATTTAATTCAGTGTCACGTATGATTTCATTCTTGTAGAAAAAAATGAAGAGGTGCAAAGAACATGAATCCAGTCACAAATTGCATAATCACTTTGTGATTGTAAGTTGATCATTTTGGTCAACTACCTAGAACACTGAATGTTTAGAATTTAATTCAGTGTCACGTATGAGTTCATTTTGTCTGTTAAGAAAAATGATAGTGACTGATTTTTCTTGTTTTCCTCATAGTTTCATAATCATGAAAGCAGAGCAGTATTTTCTGTCAAAAAATGATGATAAGGTCTTAAATTTAGTTTATATTTCCTTACCATTATCAGAATATGGAATTAATAGATTTGGAAAAATTAATTTTTCTTTTGTCTGATAATACTGATCATCCTGTAGTATTTTGAGGAGGATTTTTGCATTTTCCTATACAGTGTACTATGAAAATGGTGTTTTTGAAGTTTATGCTCACATATATTTGTTGTCAAAACAGAGAATAGGAACAGTTGATGACTTTTACTGTGAAACTTACTTCTAGCCAAACTTCTGAATATATTGAATATAATTCTTAGTTAAGACTCTGAGATATAATGTAATATCTATGTAATAATTAGTTTAGTTCACATGCAGGCCTGATTAGTGTATGAATAAATTCTTTTCTAGCAAGGAAAAATGGTTTTTAAGTTATAATCATTACAGTATTTTATTCTTTGATTCCTGAGGATTTTGATCTGAAGGAAGAGCTCCAAATATTTTAGAAAACAAATTATAATATGATTTCTTAATGAAAATTCTAGAAGATTGGTATAAACAGTTTATTTCCTTAAGTCATTTCTGCCTAAACTAGTACTGAGTTAGGGCTTTTATGGAGAAATCAGATTAATTTATTTATTAAAATGCTTCCTTAGGTATCTGTTAGGAAAATATATTTATTTTATAAAATAGGATATATATAGTTTTGAGTATATGAACTATATAAATAATTATATATTATTTGAGCAGAGTTACTCTAATAAAAAATAAACACTAGGCTAAATATTTAATATTTAATCTTAATCATATGTAATTTATAAGAGGAATATCTCTTCTAAGAACTTTGCTTCTAATAAAATAATCAAATATAATTTTTAAATATATTATTTTGTGTTTCAATTTTACATTGTATTTTCATTTAATTTTAATAATTTCCTTTTCTTGTACTTTTTTGATCTGTTGTCTGTTTTGTCTAATGCATGTCCAGGGTTCTAAGGTTAGTATTATTACTTCAGTAATTTTCAGGTTTTCAGTTTTCAGTTTTCTTTTTGCTTATTTATAAAATTTTTGACTTGGTTATATTTTGAGTTTCCATACCATCTTTAGGATTAGACATAACTTTGGTATATTTAAAATATTTATTAGAAGGATTTTTTTCTCAATGCATCATTTCTCAATGATGAATTATCTTACTATTCACAATAACCTTTAGACTAAACTATTGTAATGTAATGAAAACAAATTTCCATCATACATATAATCAGATATTAATTGATTCCAATGAAATTGGATGGAATGTATATTATTTTACAATTTAATAATAATCATATATGAGTGATCTTTATTGCTAAATGTATGTTACAATCTTTATATAACATTTCATCAAAATTATAAATAACTTTTATATGTAATTAATTAAGAACGCCCTTTTGGTTTTTGGGTTAAGAATGTTTTTTATTTGAAAATTTTATTTTGTTTAGTCAAAAATAATAGTCTGACAAATTACATAGCTGACTAATAATTCTGTTAATAATTTCTGTATGTAATTCAGTCATTTAAAAATGAAAGCATATTTTGAAGGTTAGACCAAGTAGACCACAAAAGTCATGAAAATAAGACTGTTAATAAAGTGATAACTAATAAATAATTCTTATAATTTGAGTGATTCAAAATGATGACTTTCTTTGAGAATGCATCTACTGATATTCTAGAATTCTAGTATTTTTGAAAATTTATTGAGAATATTTGATACACCTAAGCCATGGCCAGATCCTCCATTCCATTATAAGACACTTGTATTAATTGAGATTAAAAAGAGTTCTTACATAAAAGGTTTTTTTTGCTTTTTAATATAAACTAGTGTGTTGTGATCACAGACCTTTAATTTGTGCTATGAAACAATGCTGCATATCAGTGAAGTGGTAGAAAATAAGGAATCTGTATTTAAGAAATCCAAGTAATGAATTAGTTCTTTAGATCACAGATACTGAATCGGCATCATGTAAATCAACAATTGAAAACAGATTTTTGTCTGTTTTCAAGCTCCTTTTAGAGAGAATGGTTTTAACACTATTTTGCTGTTCAATGGAAGAAAGGTTGTTACATTTTATACTCTTTTTAGAATTGAGTTTAATTATATAGTGCTTGCAGTAGTCACCTGTCATTTTTATTACTCATTTTGTGCTCAAGAAGTGTTTTAAGAGGTGTTTGTTTTTTTTTTTCAATCAGTGTTTTCTGCTGACATTTCCATTTTAATGTGAGCCAGGAATATATTTAGGTGGAATGAGGGGCATAAACAATTTCAAAATGGAACATTAAATAAGAGTAGACATCTATAATACATGCTTATCTTGTGGTCGAATTTATCTTTGGGTGAAGAAGTAAGGTTAATCAGTATGGCTAGTGTGCCCATTTTCAGAAAATTTAAGCAGTAGTATTATTTATAAAGCACTTCTTACTTTTCTCTGCCTCTTGTGGCCCTGAGAAAATGAGGCCTAGTTATAATGAATCCAAATAATTAAAATGTTCACAATACAGAATGCAAACTAAAATAAGAAATGTTGCTGTTGCTTATAAAATATGAAGTTACACATCTTCAGAAATACTTTCTAACATTCCCTTTGAAAGCGAGAAATTATATTTCATCACAGACAATACTTTAGTGAAAGTATAGTCGTACCTAATAAAGTGCTACTGATTCTTGTTGCTAGTGTCTTATAGGTCACAAATTATTATCTTTGAGGAATTAGTGGTCTTCTTGATCATTTTTACCCTAGATTTTTATTGTACTTATGAGATACTTAGTGGCTTAGTTTATGCTGAAATGGGTAAGGAACTATCATGTGTTCTCATTTAACAGTCATCTCATTTTGATGCTGATTAGAAGTGCCATATATCTTTACTATTACTCATCATGCATTTATACTAAAGAGAAATTAAAGCGTATCTTTTAATAAACGAGAGTGAAGATTTTAGGGTAAAGTATCAATTTTATTTCTTTATTAATAAAATAAGACAAAAGTAGTATAAATACAGATGTGTAATTATTCCTAAATATCTTTGTGAAATGATCTTTAGTTTGGAATATAACTTTTACAAGTGATAACATTTAAATTTAACCTTCATTTTAAAAATGGACTTTTCCTTTTTTCAAGGATAATTCATAGGTGAACTAATTAAATTTGACAACCAGCTCTTTTGATATGTGGAATTAGTTTATAATTTATAATTTATTTTATTTAGAAAATGTACTAGATATGCTGAACTACTGTTTACCTGTAACATGTATGTGAATGTATTATATTTCCAAATATTAAGCAAGAATTAAATCTTCTACTTTTTTTAAAGACGGAATTGGAAAATATTGAGGTGACGCAAGGCATGTCAGCTGAGACAGCAGTAACTTTCCTCAGCCGATTGATGGCAATGGTTGATGTACTTGTATTTGCCAGCTCTCTAAATTTTAGTGAGATTGAAGCTGAAAAAAACATGTCTTCTGGAGGTTTAATGAGACAGTGCCTGAGGCTAGGTAAGTCTGTTAAGAGTAACGGTGCATGTTAAATACTTACCTATAGATTACTTTTTTGATGTTCTGTGGTTTGTAAATTATTGGTGATACAAGTTAATGATTATGTTGTATAGAGATTACCTTGTAATTCTTGACAATTACTAAATTAAAAAAATTGTATCATTACATTGGAGATTTCATGAAATTGATCATCTTTAATCGATTATAATTTGAAATGAAGTCAAATATACTTTGAATTATTTCACAATCAGTAGGACTATAACATTTTTCATTGATATGATTTTATTGTGAATCCACTTAGAACTCCTGTTTTGGTACTCTAATGTAGAAGACAGTTGTCCTGTCCCACAAATATGTCATATGACCAGTGACATAGTTTTTATATACAGAATGCCAAAGGATAAAACTATTTCAGTGTCACTGTTTCTCAGAGTAAGCAGTTAACACTAACAAACATTACTGTACTTACACTGTTCATTTATGATCCTGTGTTGCAAAGAAAAGTTAGCACTGAAAACTCTTAGTAAACTTAGTCCATCTCTTTACATCCATTCTTCTATATCCTAGATTTCTTAAGGGGAAATTTATGTACACCTCCTTTACAAGGGACCAGAAAGTAGATGTTTTTATGCTTGCCTTAGAGCATGGGTAGGACACAAGAAAGTAAGGCATTAAATAGGAAGGAAATTTCTTTTCTTTTTTTTTTTTAAGATTTTATTTATTTATTTGATAGAAGCACAGCTAGAGAGGGAAAACAAGCACGGGGAATGAGAGAGGGAGAAGCAGGGTTCCCACCCAGCAGGGATCCTGATGCGGGGCTTGATCCCAGGACTCCGGGATCATGACCTGAGCTGAAGGCAGATGTTTAATGACTGTGCCACCCAGGCGCCCCAAGAAGGAAATTTCTGATGTGTACTCTTTTTAATCATAATTTTTAAAATTACATAAAAATCTATACATAAATAATTTCAGGGATAAATTTGTTCTGATCCAAGGTAGGAAAAATAACTTGCTTTAAGGATGATGGACTGAAACCTACTTGTTTTCTTTTGCATTTTTTAAAGATGGGCAGGTTAAATGGAATCATTTCATAATCATTCTAATGGGGAGATTGACCACATTGTGATCTCTCTGACAACCAACAGGTGTTGGATGATTTACTGTAGCCACTATGGGTATATCCTTTGATAATTAACAATAGCTGACAGAGTGAACTCTGAAACAAAGAAATTTTTTTTTAAATACCTCAGTATCTTAAAACCAGCATTTATTTGGTTATTCTGAACTTTTATTTCTGAATATATTTCAAAGCTGTACTGCTAATTTCGTTTTTATCCCAGTATTTCCTAGCCGATTTGCTTTTTTGTCATCTACAGGGAAGTTTTATAAGTGAATAATAATGAAAGAATTATATATCAATATGTGCTGCCTACTGTTTTAGGCTCTTTATATCAATTCCATTAATCCTCACAGCAATCCTGTAAGGAGGTTACTATGTTTATATTCATTTTACTTAAAAGGAAACTTAGGCACACATAGTTTAAGCAGGCTGGCCCAAGATCACACAGCTCATAAGGAGCAGAACCAGGAGTAAAATTCAGGTGGTCAGATTCAGAGCTTGTAATGTTTATTACTCCACAACTTCTTAAAATAAGTAAATAAGTGAAAAGCTTATATGTATGGAATTCTTATTGACAAGGCTGTAGACTTTCCCACCATGTAGAAAGGTGGGTGTGGGATTTGTGAGATGGCCTGCATTGTGGTGCTCTCTTACTCCCTGAAATGGGGGGCAGTGCTCCGTATAGTCACCAAGTGGTTATGTTACTGAAGAAGTCTTGTCAATTAGAACAGTTTATCAAATGTGAATATCTGAAGTTTCAAAAAATTTTTATTGATCTGCGAAATTCAGAATTTTAAATGATGGAGGGGGATAGAAGAAGGAAGGGATATATGGGGAGTTTCAGTAATATTCTGTTCCTGCTGCTGATTGGTAGTATATGGGTATGTTGTTTTTGTTTTTGTTTTTCAACTATACATGTTTTATATGTACTTTTCATTACTGTATTTCATAATTTTTTAAAAATACTTGTTCAATCTAAGAATAATGAATGGAGAAAAGGGAAAGAAAGAAAAAAAAGCTAGCAACTCTTTTCAACATGTCAGAATCAAGAATTTGTATTAATAATATGCTTTGGGTTTTTAAATAGTTTGTTGTGTTGCTGTGAGAAATTGTTTAGAATGTCGGCAGAGACAGAGAGACAGGGGAAGCAAATCTTCTCATGGCAGCAGTAAACCTCAGGAAGCTCCCCAAAGTGTGACCGCCACGGCAGCTTCAAAGGTAATTAAACATTTTCTATGTTAAGTATCATGTACTTTAAAATTTGTTTAAGTATAATAAAAAAGTAACATGGTATTGTGTAATGAAAGAGCAAGGATTTGGTAATCAGCCTTCTTCAGTGCTGACTTTTCTTTTCATAATTGTGTTACCAAGATTATTTAACCTCTCTGAGACTTGCATTCTTTTTTATTAAATGAAGGTACTAATAATTTCTACTTCATGGGATTTTCATGAGGATATTAGGACACATAGCTCTGAAAGTTCTTAGTTATTACCACTTTTCATAGCTAAGTGTATTTTCACAGAGCTCCATATATGAATTATGCTTTTTAAGTGGATATGTTTTTGGTGATAGATATTCACATAATCTTAAATACATATATTGAATGCCCAGGAAATAAATGAATCATGCATTTTGGAATGTACCAGTAATTCTCATTTTAAATTAGCTCTTTATCAGATGTTTAACTAACCCTTTGCATCACATCCAAAGTTTTATCAACATGACTTTTACGGTCCTGCATGACTGACCCTGGCTTACTTATCCAACTGCAGCTTGTATCCCCTGCCCCCTTGTTTTTGCCATTTTAGTTGCATGATAGACTTTTAGTTCATCAGAGAATCTTTTTTTTTTTTCTTTTTTTTTTTTTTTTTTTGCCTTCAGACTTTTTCATAGGTTCCCTTTACTTGAAGGGTCCATCCTTATTTTCATCCAGTTTAAATCCATTCAACTCTTGGCTTCAGCTTAAGTGCTACTCTTTGGGGAAAATGTTTTCAGATACCCTTACTGCCACCCCATCAAAGGTAGTTTCCTCTGTTTAATATTTTCATAAAACTGTGTATATATCATATCACATAATACATTTGTAATTATATGTTTGATACTGAAAAATCTATTTTCTGCTTAGTAAGTGAAGACATGAAATAGAAGTTTAATTCATTGAAATAGTTCTATGGCTTCAAATTTCTGCAACTTTCCAACAGAACAGCCACATATTTAATTTATCTCTATTGTAGCTTCTCTTTCCTGTCTGTTAGAAAACATTTCTAAAATAATTAGACCATATTTTATTGCTAACAATCTCCAAAGTGTTCTCCATTTCTTAGAAAATGAAATACAAACACATCAGCAAGAATGCCTCATGCTATATGTATAGGCATCGTAGA
The DNA here is from genome assembly GCA_004023965.1 of Spilogale gracilis. Lineage (NCBI taxonomy): Eukaryota > Metazoa > Chordata > Mammalia > Carnivora > Mephitidae > Spilogale > Spilogale gracilis. The sequence goes on from PITA01003561.1 coordinate 61,602, forward strand.
TTGTAAGTTACTTGAGGGCAGGTGCATATCTTACACATCTTTGTAATTCTAGAGCATGTATATAACTAGCAGTACTTTGTCAAAAGAGCACTAACTCTAGAATCAAACAGGTCTGAGTTTTTAAGCTGGCTCTATCTTGTAACTAGTTTTGTGACCCAAGACAAACTCTTTAATCTCTTGTGCCTCAGTTTTCTAGACTTTAAAATGGATACAAATCTTAATTTACAAGATGTTTGTATGGACTAAATGGAAAACAGCAAGTTCTTAGTTAATTCCTGACACACAGTGAACTTTCAGTTAATACTAATTCCTTTCCTACCAGGTCCATATGCTCATGAAATGGATAAATAAATAATATTTTTGAGAGCTTTGATCTTAAAGGCATGTGTAACTAATTCACTAGGTAATAGGGAGCTTTTCAAGACTGTCAGACCAACTATTATTCTGATTACAAAACATGGAGAGAAAAGTCCAACGTGAAGGAATTTTGTAGTAATTTAGTTGACCTAGTCACTGTCTCTTTAGCAAGAACCTTGGCAGTGAGAAATGGTTACTAAGTGATAGGTACAGAAATGTTAGAGGAAAAGTTGACTTTATAAGAAAACACATTTTAAGAGAGAGAGTCATGGACCTAGCAAGTGAGGGTTTTTTTTTTTCTCCCTGTGTTAATGCATTTTTCTGTGACTTAGTAAGTAAACCATAGATAATTTTGTTGCAGTACTAATCCATGTAGACTTAATTGAGTCATACATCTTCGTTGGGCCCCACTTTCTATACTTTGTAAAAAAGGAGCAATAATACAAGCTCTACCCATAAAAAAGTCTTTATAAAGATCAAATTCAATTATGGATATAAAAACACTTTATAAAATGTAAAACGATATATGTAAGTTAAAGTATTTGTAAATTTCTTCATCTGTGTTGTAAATTATATCCTTTTCATCTCTGCTATAAACAGTGTATTATTTTCTTTAATCATTCTGTGATAAATATTATTAGCTTATTATTTAGATCATATAGCTGAGGTCCAGAGAGGTTAATATCTCACCTAAGGTCATATGGCTGGTAAATTGTGAAATTAAAATGGAAACCAAATAACTAACATGTTCTTTACACTATCTTGTGCTACAGAGGAATCAGATATTTTAATTTAAGAGTGAAATATCATAATTGAAGTATATAGAAGATTTAAAAGGAAGCATATTTATTTTTATTAATTAGGGTAACAAGTTACTCTATTGGCAGGAATTATATTTGGTACTCTATGTATATGATCTAATTTAATCCACACAATTCTTAAAATATTGTATAAGTAATGAAGTACTAGACTGAATTTCAGGGAACCTGGCTATCTCATTGGCTCACTACGTAATACATTACTTAAAATTTGTCAGTTTTTGTATCTTCAGCTTTAAAAAGAATTTTGGTGGTTATGATCTTTAATGTCTTTCAGCTTTAATATTAAGGCTATGACTGATTTTTTTGTTTGCATTTTTTAGCTTTTTGTAGTTCATAACATATTTATACACATAAAATCTCATGTGGTGTAATATAATAATTTCATATGTTATAAAAGCCTAATGGATAAATGAACCCAATGACTCAAAGAGATTTATTAATTAGATACTGGGAAAGTGAGGATCAGAAAGCTTTAGTAACAAGCCCAAGGCTACACAGCAAAGTTTGAGCTCAAACCTTCAGAAGTCCAAGATCAGTCTCTTTTCCACCTCAGTCTTACTACTTTTCTGAGTCTATTGTGACAGCTGTGGTGATGAAGAACAAGAACACTACAAGTAAGTGAAACTGTGACAAGAGCAGAGAGGAGAACAGAAAAAGTGTCTTGTAATAGAGTGCTATTGTCAATAAATGTTACTCAGTGATAGAGAGGTAAAGACCATGACTCATGTAATGCCTAAAGATACTAGAAATTACTCTCCTTTTTCTATTATGCTATTTTCTTTTTAACAATTCTCTTTCTTTTTTAAGACTCCATTAGAAAGTGTTCCAGGTAACCTTTCTCCTATTAAAGATCCTGATAGACTTCTTCAGGATGTTGATATTAATCGCCTTCGTGCCGTCGTCTTTCGAGATGTGGTAAGTTATACCTGCTTGATTTCCCAGAAAAAAATCTTCTGCTGTCATTTGTGTAAAATAATTTAAATTTTGTAAGAAAGCTGAGATTACAACTAAATGTCTTAATGTCAGGAATTGTAAGTTTAAAACATACTTCTGTTTGTAGAATGATTGAGCCTTTGCTTTCTCTGAAAGCTCATTGATATATCTCATTTTTTTAAGGTGATATGAAATTTTGATTTAGTTTGTGTGTATATTGAGACTAGGGATAACCTTGATTCACTTTGTGTTGAATCACCTTACTTTTTTTCTTTTGTATTCCTTGCTCCATTTCTAGATACTATTTTGTTATTATCAACGTTCCTTGTACTATGGATACAAGGGAGTAATTAATTAAGGTGTTACTGACATTTACTTTTTTGAGTGGCAGAAGTTACTTTTGAAAGAAGATCTGCATTTTAAAAATAATAGGTATCTATGAGAATTTGAGTCACAAAAGTAGCTTTGTAAAGTTTAAGGAAAGGATAGCTTACGGAGATGGTTTCTTAGAACACCCGAATTATATGATCACTTATTCAAGTAAAGATAAGATGGCCTTTTCACAAATTATGTAGAAATATATAGTATTTCGCAGTAGATTCAATAGTGGCATTATTCCTTAACATAGTTACTATTTTCCCGCCACTTTTGATTCTTTTTCTTATTTTAATTGATGATTTATGAAACACAGAAGAAAGTTTATTTATTTTAAGTAGGTCCACACCCAGTGTGGGGCTTGAACTCATGACCCTGAAATCAAGACTAAGAAAGTCTGTATTTTAAATTTATATTTAACAATAAATTGGATGAGTATTTTGTACTTTAGAAAGTGGTTAAAACATATGTAAGTCACAAAGCATAACACTGCATGGTAGGAATATGCAACAGGAAAATTGTCACTCTCTTTAATATGTATTAATTCTTATAAATTACTAGAAAAATTACAAACATACCAACAGAAAAATTAAGCGGTGGACATAAAGTATAAAACATAAGATAACAAATATGTGATGAAGTCAGTATCACCAATAGTCAAAGGAATGCAAATTAAAATAAGTGAGATATTTTGTAGTATTAGATAAATAAAATATTTTAAATACTAATACCCAGCATTGCAAGGGTGCATTGAAACATGCACTGTTATGTAGCACTGGTAGACATTTAGATTAGATAAACTTTCTGAATAGTTCCTTTGCCTTATGTGTTAAAACTCTTATAAACATTGATGACCTGTGACCCGGTGGTTCTACCCAGAAGTTATCTGACTTCATGTGCTCATCAAAGATGCCTACAGTAAAGTTAGCAACATTATAAATACCTAACAGTAGAGTTTCGGCTTAATAGATCATAGAGTATTCATTCAGTGGGACACTATGCAGCCATAGTATCACATTTTCAAGAGAAATTTTGTGACATAGAAAAATGGTCATGATATATTTTAAGGGAAAGCAGCAGTATACAAAAGTACTTATACAAATACTACATTTTTATGTTCAGTATATGTACATCTAGATGTGTGCTTTAAGAAAAAAAGACTAGAAAAAACATACCAAGTGCTACTAATGATGATCTCTAGGTGAACAGTTTTTATTTTGTACCTTAGTCTTTTTACTTTTTTGTGTTTTCAGATGTTCTATTATAAATTCATATTTCTTTTGTAATTAATAAATAATAAAGTAATTTTTAAATGGAGATAAAATGAATGTGACAGAATAAAAATCATGATATAAGAGTCTTAACAATAATCCAGACTCTAATCCAGGCTTGAAAAAAAAAATTCACTTAACAGGTTAATCATTTAGAAATTAGAATTATTTATCCCGAAAAAATGTGCTATGGAAAGAATGTTTTTCAAATGAAGAATGATTAAAACTTGGAGCATAGCCTCATCTCCAAGAGACACACTCAGACCTAACATAGAAGGGGTTTATGTTAAGTGTAACATTATGTTTAAATTGTTAGTAAATTCTGCATTAGGTTGTTATGGCAGATTATGATAATTCTTTCTAAGACTCCTAGATGTTAAATATGTTGCATAACTCAGCAATGGTGCCTAGCTTTCTTCCCAAAGGATGGGAATTAAGTGTTCCCAGATGTACCTTCCAAACATCATTAAGGTAATATAACTTGTGTTCTTTGAGTTTATATAATGTGTCTTAGACACTCAGTATGTATTATCATAAGCTTCCATTTAAGGGTTAGGAGAAATTTAAGACTCAGAAATGTTGCCATCACCCAGGTAGTATGCGGTGGTGAGAACCTTAAGCTAGACCTTTCCAAAGTATTCTCTTTTTCATCACCACATTTTGTAGATTCTAAGACATTTTATTTATGTATTAATTAATTAATTAATTAATTAATTAATTAGAGTTTTTGAATTCGAGTTAGTTAACATACAGTGTAACATTAGTTTTGGGTGTACAATACAGTTATTCAACACTTCTGGACACCACCCAGTGCTCATAACAATAAGCGCACAACTCCCATTACCTGTTGGAAGTTTTTGACAGTTGATATATTTTAGAGTCAACTATAGATATCATGCTAAGAATTTTACTTGACTTTTGAAATTTTTGTGAATCATCATTTTTAATTGCCTTAATTTTACAAATGAAATCAAAAAGTAGGTTTTTAAGGAAAAGTATATGTACATTATGTACATATGCATATAATATGTAATAAATGACTTTATATCCTGCTCTTGTTTGTTTTTTATTTTGGAGATATTTCCTGATTTAAGCTTATATGAACTGCTTAAATCTAGGCCAAAACTTTACATGGCAAAATTTGCTATGTGTAAGAAATAAAAGTGAAATTAGACTTTAAAAATCAACATTGTTAAAAAAAATAAAAATCAACATTATTTTCAGTGTTTCCCAGTAAAATTTGAAAGCAAATTCATTATTCTTGTACACTAGGTCCCTTAAATGCGAAATTATATAAATGGAGATAATTTTAACACTTAAAAGTTGAAAAAGAAAGTTTTGAACATCATGGTTGAAGCTTTAAAATTGTTAAAGGATTTCAGAGTTAGTTAATTATATTATTGATTCAAGATTGAATAGTGAAGGGACTAATTTCTTAAGCAGATGGGAGAAACATGAGAGTTTATGTCTTCATAATAAAGAAATATGTAGGCAAGACAATTAGTTTGTATAAAAATTTAGTTGTCCAGATGTTGTGCCTCATTTTAAGACAGAACTGGGAATACGCGGCACAACTGGTTTGCAGATCTGGATGAAAAGAAAAGGCAACTGTTTTCATGCCATAAGTATGGGAGACTAGCTTGGCTAGGACACTTCACAGTATCTGTTGTTTGCAACTCTTTAACTTTGTGGTAACACGCATTCATTCTGTGCATGCTTTTTAATTGTCGGGCGTCGGGTTGCTTTTAATTGTCGGGCATCGGGTTTCCAGTGGTGGAAATATAAATGTTTTGGATATCACAGTCTATCACAGTTTGAGCTGTGTTTGAATTCATTCCTAATCAGTATCTTTGTTGATATGATTACACTTCATTTTCGTTTATAATAACTGTTTGAGTATTTGATTTTGTCCCTTCTCTGTGTATTTATCCTATCAGCATTATAATGAACAGAGTATGCATTTCAAACACTTTATAAGAAACTGTACTCTAAGAAAGCTGTCTCACCTTCAGAGTATGAAATACTGAATTTATTATATTTCAGAACAAATTTAATCTGTTTTGATAGTTTTCTGTATTAGCTGTACTAATCCCATTTCATAGTATTACATTATTAGTAAATATTTCTTGTTTGCTTTCTTTTGTGACAAATGAACATACATTCTGAATCTTGTTTGCATTTTGCTTAAATGAAGTAAAAATGTAAATTGCCTTTAATGGAATTGCTGGACTTTAATGCATATTTGCTTTCCTTATTCATATCATTCTACTTTTTACCTGTTATCTGTGGGTCACAGTAATTACTTGCAGTTTTGGTTTGAAGTGTCACCTTTATCTAGCTTAGAGAAAGGGTTTTATAACCATTTACATTCAATGCCTTGGATTCAGGTTAATTTCAAAGCCGTCTTAGAGGTTATAAGTTTGCTTCCTTATCACTTTTGTGTTTTTAATACAGTTATCTAGGCTTTCAAGGTGCATACAGCTCTTTATATTTTACAAAGCATACTTAAGAGAGTCATCTTTTCTACTAGACTGCAGTCTGCTTTTTTTTTTTTTTTTTTGGCTTTATTTATTAGAGAAAGAGAGAAGGGGTATAGGCAGGGCCAAGGAAGAGGGACAGAGGGAATCTCAGATAGATTTCCCTATGAGGGTGGAGCCTCAGACTGAGCAGAAACTGAGTCAGAGGCTCAACCAGCTAAGCCACCCATATGCCCCCGTAGCCTGCTTTTTTGAAACTTTTCTCTTCTGTATCCTAACTTCACCAATTGTTTTCATACCTTTTACCAATTTGTTGCACTGGAAAAACTCCCATTTTGTCATTGAGCTTGTGAAGTTCAGAGCCTCAAATATTGGCAGTGTTTTAGAGATCATTTTTCCAGTGCAGAATAGTGGGCCCGTCACATATCTTTATCTATGTAGCAGTCAGAAGTTGGATTAGCATTTCTTAAGCTGCCATATCACACTTCCAGCTCATATTGAGCTTGTATGAAGGTCTCATTTTCCCTTCCCTCATTGTTTATTTTTCCCCTATTTTGTACTCATATATTCTTTAAAGGTAGTAATATGTTAGAATTTTACATGTATCTCAATTATTATTTATTCTATTAATTTTTAAAATTATAACACTTAGAACTATTGATTTTTATCCAGATATTATTCTTTCAGCGTTATGCTTTCTGTATATTTTATAAAAATACATAATGCTGTTATTATAGAAGTAATGGATAGTAATGGTGACCAGAACAAAGAATAAAATTTTATGGCATATTCAGCAAAATTTTAACATTATCATTTTTTTTAACATTCTCATTTTTTTGACATTAAATTTCAACCTATAACTCATGATATATTTCTGGAGTTTTGTATTTCTACTTAAATGATACTAATTAAATAACAATGTGTACTTAGCAGTTTTAATAAAAGTTAAATGTCATGTTTTGCCTCCATAAAGAAAATGAAATAGTAGTTTCTTGTACTCTGTAACTTTAAAAATATAAATGTCAGAACTGCCTTTTCATTTTATACAGGATGATAGCAAGCAGGCACAGTTCTTAGCTCTAGCTGTTGTTTACTTCATTTCGGTTCTGATGGTTTCCAAGTATCGTGACATATTAGAACCCCAGCGAGAGACTGCAAGAACTGGAAGCCAACCAGGTAGAAACATCAGACAAGAAATAAATTCACCAACAAGTACAGGTATTATTTTTTTTAATTTGAATTTTTATCATCATTTTTCTCCTTATTTCATTTTTACACCCAGTTTTAAACTAGTCCTACTGATGATCACCTTAAGTATTTGTAAGTAAGTGATATATAAAAGCCAATTTAATACTCTTTAATTTCACAAAAATGTGTGAATTTTCTTGATATTCACTATCTTCTCATTTTATCAGTACAGTTTGAGTTTTAATGTTTTCCATATGTTAATACAAATCACTTACTATTTAATATGCAAATAACTGATACATTTTAACTGTGTTACTTTTTAACTTTTATCAACACCTAATTAGGAGATTCTTATAGAATAGTTCAAACCAAGAATAAGCCAAAATATAAATTATTATAGCCAAGCTGAAGCTTCTTTCTTTCTGGCTTATTCTCTCTCTCTCTCTCTTTCTCTCTGTGTTTCTTTTGCTGTGTATAGTTAACTAAGTATCTAAATACTCTGTCAGAGATTCGTAATAAGCCAACATACATTCTAAACTTTATACTAAGGTTGCTTCAACTAAATCAAAGACTTAAAGACAACAATGAACCATCTTGGATCATATTATCTCTCTTGTTTAGAGCAGGTGTTCATGTTATGGGAGTTCTTGCATTATCAGCTTTGCCTACTCTACTTGAAAATGATAAACATATTTTCTGGCAACTACTACTTTAATATTACGGGGTGCCTTCTGTCAGTTGAATTTCCTGCCATGTGTTTATATTAAGATTGTTCCTTGGTTGTTTGCAATGTATCTTTGGTAACCTAATGATATTTCATGTGCCATTGGATTAATTAGTAGTTGAAATTGTCTTTTCTAAATAAATGCATATGATATATAAGTAAAATGGGTATTTCAAAAAAGAAGTAGAAATTAGTGGTCAAATCTCTGCATCTTGTTTTCCCTGAGCATATCATGTCTCCTTTACCTTGCTTTTGTGGAAATACAGATTATGTTTTAGCTATAATACTTTATTTTTGCATGCAGTATTTACTTTGAACACATAAACATGATATTATTTCATTTTAGTATACTTTTAACTTTCTTCTTTGAATTAAACATTATCCTACCATTCAGTTTATGTCTTCTGACCACCTAAAACACTAAGACTCTATTATATGTAATCAACTTTTGCTTCATTTTTAATGCATTCAAATCAGCTTTATATGTATAAAACAAACAATACCTTCCAGTTCTGATTTTGTATGTGTATGTCTTTCTGTATGTTGCTAAAATTACTCTACTTAACAAGTGTCTGATTTCTCCTTTCTCTTAATACATAACCTGTTTCCTTCCCCCAGAGATGCGGTCTTTATTGCTAGTACTGTTTGCATGTTGCAGTAATATAGAGTTGTCATGGATCTCCAGTGGACCATGTTGCAGGTTGTTACATGCTGGCTCAAAATTGATTCCATGATTTTCTCTGCAGTTGTGGTCATACCATCTATCCCTCATCCAAGTTTGAACCATGGATTCCTTGCCAAGTTAATTCCTGAGCAGAGCTTTGCCCACTCATTTTACAAAGGTAATATTGACCTCATCTCCTGACCTGTTTGGGTATTCATATTTCATTAATTGTTATACAATAAATAACCATAATGTAATTGTTTATAAAAAAGTATACACCTCAGGTTTCATGGAGATATGATATGTTGCATTTATATTTGAGAGCAAAATACAGTTTTTATATTTGTATTTCATTACATTTCTTTATCATCTGCAAATTAAGGATACTTAATTATATGTATATAAGAATATTCACAGTGGTGGCATTCATTAGAGATTGCAGAAGAGTCACACCTTAGTAGTGGGACTAAATTAGCCCTAAAAAGAAGGCTACTGTAGACTCAAAAGGAAAAAAAACATAAAAACAAACCTTGAAAACATCAAATTCGCCTCTAAGTTACTTAACTTTCGTTCAGAACAAAGTTCTACTTCTCTTTAAAGCAATACAAAAAGTTCTTCACCAAACAGCATAAAATTCAGTATTCCATATTCAATAAAAAAATCATTAAACATGAAAAGAATCAGGAAAATGTGATACATAAGTAAAGGGAAAAAAATCATTCGATATAAACAGATTCAGAAAGGACAGAGATGGCAGAATTACCAGATAAGAACATTCAAACAGCTATTATAAGTATATTCAAAATGTTTTTCAATCTAAAGGAAATAGTGAATGTAATGAGAAAAAAAAATGGAAAAAATTTTAAAAAGAATCAGTTGGGGTTTTAGAGATAAAAGATAAAATAGCTGATATGATGTCTTTGGGTAAGGTTGACCTGGGATTATTCTCTGCAGAACAAAAGATTGTAAGTAGGCCAAATTCTGCTCCCCTGCACCATCCCACCCAAGATTTTCCCATGTACATACCCTGCTTGATTCCTGGGAATGTAAATATAGTGGATTTTGCTCCTGTGACTGTTGTATTACATAGCACAGTTGCTTTTAAGAGAACGTGATAAACCATATAGTCGTGACCTAATTACATGAGACCATAAAGGTAGAGCATTTTCTCTGGCTGGTTACAGAAAAGGAAGTCAGAGAGACTGAGACTATGAAAGTGATCTGGCTTGAAGTAAGTCCTTTATTGCTGAGATGAAGGTGACTGCAGTGCAAAGACGTGACATCACCTTGTAGGAGCTTGAGAGCACTATGTGGCTGACAGTCAGCAAGTAAGTGGGAACTTGGCCTACAACAACAAAGAACTGAATTTGTCCAGTAACTTGAGTGAGTTTAAAGAGGACCATGTGCTCCAGATGGTACCATAGTTCCGTGTTTTCTATATATTGGCTAACGATATGGAAGACCAATTTATAGAACACATAAAGCAGTGAAGTATTTTTTGTTACAACTTGATGAATGCACAGATTTTTTAAATAAATATGCAATCTTTGAACATTGTGATGAAATAAAGGAAAAATTCTTTTCAGCTTTATTGCTTACAAACATATAACTGTGAACTAAAAAGAATTAGATCAAAAAATTAAAAGTCTGGAGGTGTGTGTGTGTGTGTGTGTGTGTGTGTGTGTGTGTGTGTGTATGTGTGTGTAGAAGGTGTTCCAAAGGCTTAGGCCTAGTGGCTGGAAAATATTCTAGAATATTTTAACTCTGAGCTTAACTCTCTGAGCCACCCAGGAGCCCTGCAAATGTTTTTTTAGTAGCAGAAAAGATGAAAGGACAAAAAGTTAGAATCTTGGAAGTGTACAATTTCTATGACATTTCCCATTACTTAATAATTATTATTTAATAAAATTATCAAGAAATTATCTTGATCTGTAAGGGTGATTTTGATTTAGTCACCCTTGAAAATTTATCTCCAGACATTTCATGTATTTGATAGAATGTTTTGTGTTTAATTTTCCATCAGAAGAAGATTCATACATAAGAGATTCATGGAATTGAAATCCATTACTTTCATTGAAATATAATTTATATTTGATTATAGCAGTAAAAGATAAGCTTACTGAAATTGGGCATTGATGAGCATTGAAGGATACAGCATTTCTAGTTTCATTTTGGGTGAAAGCTTACAATGAATATTCTGAGCTTTCTCAGTTTTCATTCCATGAGCATTCCTCTGATCTTTGTATTTTGTTTCTAGTTTGGTTCGCTCTCTTCCCTATTTTATGCATGACTGGTACATTTTCACCCTTCAGATATCTCCCTGAAGGCACCCACCTCACAGAGGTCTTCCCTGACTGCTGTAGCTGAGTAGCTTCCTTCCCATAACCAGCCTGTTGTCTACCACTATATCCTCTTCATTTCCTCTTTTGCACTTACACAATTTATTTATTTGTTTAGCTGCTTATTGGAATGTGTACTTCAAGAGCAGAGTCCCTGATACCTGGCGTGGCTCTTGGAACTTAATATATTAAATATTTGTTAGTAGGTGAGTAAGCCAGTGAGAAAGCTAACTAGTTTTTTTAATACTTGATATTGATGAGAGCCATAAAATGTATTTCATTATCAAACATGCTAAAAACAGAGACAAGAAAATTTTAATGATAAATTATAATCACTTATTAGTAATCATTTCACTTTAGGTTTAGTAAGAATGAAGTTAATATTTAATATTTAGGTGAACTTAAAAATAAATACGTTGGTTTTCCTCTAACAATTCATTATTAGGGAAAAGAATTAACACTGGATATAAAATAGTTAAGATAATATAGTACTGGTAAAAAGGGGATATAGCATGATTGATCTATAAATAGGCTGGAATTTGTATGAATGTTTCTTATAGTATAAATATATTATATATAGTATCATATATATTAGTATATAGTACTATATATGTTATACAGTATATTATAAATATAACTTTTCTAGTCAAATGGAAGAGAAATATCATTTGGCAAATGGTATTTAGGTTACCAAGTGGGCAACCATTTGAAAAAATTAATTTATATATTATATTAATTATCTCATATATTATCTCGTATTATGCCAGATATACTTCACATGCTATAAATTTATAGGTAAAAATGAAACTGATCATAACTCAAAACAATTAAAATTAGTGTTTGTATAAAAAACATATTTTAAATTATAACATTAAAAGCTGAAGTTTAAAGTAAAAGATGTGACTAAATAAAAGTGTTATATATCTCCATGTCTGAAAATATCAACAAAATTTTAAATAAATGAAAATAGAACTTTTACATGTATATGATAAAAGTTAATAGCCTTAATGAATAGAGAGCTCTTACAGATCAGTTAGAAGAATGTATCAAGCTAAGAGAAACATGTAGAAAGCATCTTTCTTAACTTAAGAAAGTTAACAAAAGAAAAGCATTGTACAGTACAGATAAGGAAAATATATTTAAAATGAATAATCAAATTTGTATTGAAACAAAAATATACCTAATCCTGTGTGTCTCAGTCGGTTAGGCATCCAACTCTTGAATTTGGCTTAGGTCATCATCTCAAAGTCATGAGATGGATATCCACATTAGATTACCCTGCTGGAGATTCTGTCTGCCCATCCCCCCTTTCTACCCCCACTCGTGTGTGTGTGTGTGTGTGTGTGTGTGTGCACACGCTATCTCTTTCTCTCAAATAAGTAAATAAAACTTAAAAAATATATATGTGTTTACCATAATTTGCAAATTGGACAAAATTCTGAAGGGTTAGAATGCAGAGATGTGTACTTTACATAACAAAAAAATATTTATAACCCTTAAGCTAGTAATTTTACTTTTAGAATTGTATCTTAAGGAAACAGGATTATGCCAATGATTTATATAGAAATATTTTTACCACTCAGTTTTTATTTATTGTATGTTTAGATATAAATTTAACATTTATTAAGTAAATTATTACATTCATATCAAATACAGACTTTTTCAGTATTACAAATTTATTTTCTCTTGCTTTTGAAATCACTTTTGATGCATCCATTATAATCCATTATGTAGGTGCATTATAATTTCTTATAAGTACTCTAAAACACTGTCATCATAATATTTATAGAATTTTTATTGGATACTGATGTTGTATGATATATATTATATATATTTATAGGTAAAAACCACGCACAGGTATTTCTAGCAAATATTTTTTTTAAATATCAACTTTTTGAAATAAATGTCTGTTTTCAGTGTTATTAGTAAAGGTGCCAACAGAATCCTCTCTCTCTTCCTTCTTTTTCTTCTATCCTCCAATTTACTCTTTATGATTCTTTCATTACATATTTGTTGATTAAATGAATGGTTTCCTATTATGTCCTAGTTTCTGGGAATATATAATAGTGAACAAAAAGTCCATGTCTTTATGAAACTAACATTCTTGCAAGGTAGATAACGTGTATAGAAACCACACACTTAAACATATAATTGCAAGTTATGCTGCATTCTAAAAATAAAATTGCAGTCTATTATAAGAAATTATAAAAGAAGAAACCTAATTTAATTTGGGGGTTTGGGGATGACTTTTCACAGAAGAGACATTTAAACCGGAAACAGAAAGATGAGTTCAGGGACATCTGGGTGGCTCAGTCAGTCAAGCATCTGCCTTACAGCTCAGGTCATGATCCCAGGGTCCTGGGATCGAGTCCCCCTTCGGGCTCCTTGCTCAGCGGGGAGCCTGCTTGTACTTCTTCCTGCTGTTCTCCCTGCTTGTGTTCTCTTTCTCTGACAATAAATAAATAAATAAAATAAAGATGAATTCAGTGGATTTGAGAAAAATGGTGGGGCCAGTGGAAGTACATTGCTGAAAGAGTATCCACTATTGAGAGAAAAATTTTGGCATCTTTTGGGAACATATGTAGGTGGATAAGAATCAAGAGAAAGAGAAACATCTTATGAGTTTAGATAGGTAGACAGGTACCAAATCATGTAGGGCTTGAAAACTAAGGATTGGGTTTTTTAAATAAGTAGAGGAGTATTGTATTAGTGTTCTATTGCTGCCATTGCAAAATATCACAGACTTGTTGGCCTAAAACAACACAAATATATTATCTTACAGTTTTGTAGATAACAAGTGTAATACAGATTTGGCCAGGCTTCCTCAATACTGCATGCCTTTCTGGAAGTTGTTGAGAATCCATTTTCCTTTCTTTATAGCTTCTAGAAAACACCCGTATTCCTTGGCCCCTGGCTTTCTTCCTCCTTCTTCCATCATTAAAACCTGAAACAATGCCTTTTTCAGACTGTTCTTCTGCAGTTACATCCTCCTCTGAGCATAGTGAGAAAAGGTTTTCTTCCTCTGTGGACTCATGAGATTAGATTGAGCCCACCTGGATAATCCCAGATAGTCTTCCTTTTGCAAAACCCTCCCATTTAATGTCCTTCTTGCTATGTAAGGTGACAGTCATAGGTTATGAGAGTTAGGACATGGACATCTTTAAGGGAAGTGTTCATTATTTTTGCCTACTATGAGTATCATAATCTACTTAAAATTTACAGTAGCATTTTGGGTATAATGAGGGAATAGATTAAAGAGGGCATTGAAGGAATCTGGATAAACCAGTTGGAGGCTGTTGCTCTCTAGATAAGTGATGCTATTGTTTAGCACAAAGGTGTGGTGGCAGTGGAGGTTGAAGAAAAAGATAAATTAGACATTCTTTGGAGGTAAAAGTGAAAGTATATGGTAATAGATTGGATGTGGGGCCTAGAGTATGCCAAGTTTTCAAAGATACTGCCTGTCTATCTGCAGTTCTGAGATCAAATGGCCATTTATCAAACAATACTGGTAAGTAAGGTTGAATAGACTGACCAAAACTTCCATTTTCAATGTGTTAAATATTTTCCTTTTCTTTTTACCTTTTGACTCCCTTCACACTTCTCCCCGCTGCCCCAGCAACCACAATCTATTCCTTCTTTGTGTCTGTGAGCTTGATTTTTTTTTAATATTTCACATAAAAATGATATTATATAGTTCTCTGTCTGACTTTTTTCACTTACTATAATGCCCTTGAGGTCCATCTATAGTGTCACAAATGACAAGATTTCATTCTTTTTAATGGCTGCCTAATATTTCATTTTGTTTGTATGCCATAATATCTTTAACCATTCCTTCTTTGATGGACACTTAGGTTGTTTTCATATTTTGCCCATTGTAAATAATACTGCAGTGAATGAGGGTGTGCATTTATCTTTACCAGTTAATGTTTTTGTTTCCTTCAGATAAATTTCCAAAAGTGGCATTGCTGGATCATATGGTAGTTCTATTTTTAATTTTTTGAGAATCTTCTATACTGTTTTCCATAGTGGCTTTAGCATCTATTCACACAAGGGTGCACAAGGGCTCTTTTCCCTTTACATCCTTACCAACATTTGTTATTTGTCTTTAGATATTAGTCATTCTAACAGATATGAAGTGATACTGTGGTTTTCTGATTTGCACTTCCCTGATGATTAATCATGAGCATTTTTTTTTATATATTTGGTGGCCATTTTTATATCTTTGGAAAAATGTCTATTCTTACCATCTGCCTTTTTAAAAAGTGAATTCTTTTTACTTTTGAGTTGTATTGAGTTCCTTATGTATTTTTTATATTAGCCCTTTATTGGATATATAATTTGTGAATTCTTTCTCCCATTTAGTAGGCTGCCTTTTTGTTAATAATTTCCTTTGCTATGCAGAAACTATTTAATTTGATGCAGTCTTATTTGTGTATTTTTGCTTTGTTACTTTTGCTGTTGGTATCAAATTAAAAAAATCATTGCCAATACCTATGTCAGAGAGCTTACCTAAGTGTATGTTTTCTTCTAGGAGTTCCATGGTTTCAGATTTTAAATTCAAATCTTTAATCCATTTTGAGTTAATGTTTGGTATAAAATAGTGGCCACATTTCATTTTTTTGTATGTAACTGTCCAGTTTTCCCAAATCATTTATTGAAGGGACTCTCCTATCTCCATTGTGTATTTTTGAGTCCTTTGTTGTAAATTGACATGGGTTTATTTTTGGGCTCTCAATGCTCTTCCATTGGTTAGTGTGTCTGTTTTTATGTTAATACCATGCTGGTTGATTACTGTAGCTTTGTAATGCAGTTTGAAATCAGGGAGCATGAAGCTCCAGCTTTTTTGTTCTCTCTCAGCACTGCTGTGGCTCTTCGAGGTATTTTGTGGTGCAGTACCAATTTTAAGATTATTTATTTATGTGAAAAATGCCATTGGAATTTTGATTAGGATTATATTGACTCTGTAGATTACTTTGGTTAGTGTTGCTATTTTGACAGTATTGCTTTTAACAATTTTTGAGCATGCATATCTTCCATTTATTTGTTTCTTCAGTGTTTTTCTATTAATCTTTTGTAGTTCTCAATATACAGTCTTTATTTTTTTGGTTATATTTAGTCTTAGGTATTTTATTCTTTCTGATGCAGTTTTAAGTGGGCTTGTTTTCTTAAGTTCTCTTCTGATTGTTTATGATTAGTATATAGGAATGCAACAGTTTTCTAGATAGTGATTTTTGTATCCACAGCTAACTGAATTTGTTTATTCTAACAGTTTTTTGGTGGAGTCCTTAAGGTTTTCTATATACAATATGTCATCTGCAGATAGTGACAGGTTTTCTTCTTTCTTTATAATTTACATGTCTTTTCTTTCTTTTTCTTGCCCGATTATTCTGCCTAGGACTTCTGATACTGTGTTGAATAAAAGTGGCGAGAGTGGGCATTCTTATCCTCTTCCTGATCTTAGTTAAGTACCAGCCTTCAACTCAGGTGGTGATCCCATTGGGATCCCACTCCTCCTCCCTCTACTCTTTCTTCCAGCTCATGCTCACACTTTCTGTCTCCCTCTCAAAAAAAAAAAAAAATCTATTAAAAAATGATGTTAAATTTTGTCAAATACTTTCTCTGCATCTATTGAGATGAATATATGATTTTTATCCTTTTTGTTAATGTGGTTTATCACATCAGCTGATTTGCAGGTGTGGAACCATCCTTTCCCTGGAATAAATTCCACTTGATCATGGTATATGATCCTTTCAATGTGTTGTTGAATTTGGTTTACTAATATTTTGTTGAGGATTTTTGCATCCATGTTTATTAGAGATATTGACCTGTAATTTTCTTCTCTTGTGGCCTTCTTGTCAGGTTTTAGTATCAGGGTAATTCTGGTCTCAGTAAAATGAGTTTAGAAGAACTCTCTCTTTAATTATGGAAGAGCTTCAGAGGGATTGGTACTAATTCTTCCTTTAATGTTTGGTGAAAACATGTGGTTCTGCACATTTGTATGTCAGTAAGTTTTGATTACTGATTCAGTCTCCTTACTAGTAATCTCTATTCAGCTTTTCTATTTCTTCATGGTTCAGGCTCACTAGATAGTATGTTCTAGGAATTTGTCCATTTCTTCTAGGTTGTCTAATTTATTGTCATATTATTTGTAGTAGTCTGTGATCCTTTGTATTTTTGTGGTGTCAGTTGTAAGAGCTCCTCTTTCATTTGTGATTTTGAGTACTCTCTTTTTTCCTTGATGAGTCTAGCTGAAGGTTTGTCAATTTTCTTTATCTTTTCAAAGAACCAGGTTTTAATTTCATTGATCTTCTCTGTAGTCTTTTTAGTCTCTATTTCATTTATTTCTGCCCAGATCTTCATTATTTCCTTTTTTTGTCTGCAAATTTGGGGCTTCATTTATTCTTTTTCTTACCTTTTTTTTTTAACATGTTGAGGTGTAAAGTTAGATTGTTTGAGAATTTTCTTCTTTCTTATGAGGTAGACATTTATTGTTATGAACTTCCGATTTAGATCTGTTTTGATGCATCCCACAAATTTTGGTATGTTATATTTCCATTTTCTTTTGTCTCGCAGTATATTGTGATTTCTCTTTTGATTTCTTCTCTGACCAGTGGGTTGTTTATTTGTGAATTTTCTAGTTTTCTTTGTGTAGCTGATTTTTACTTTCATAACACTATGGTCAGAAAAGATGCGTGATACAATTTCAGTTTTATAAAATTTGTAAAACTTGTTTTGTGGCCTAATGTATTCTGGAGAATGTTCCATGTGCACTTAAGAAGATTGTGTATTCTGTTGTTTTTGGGTGAAATGTTTTATATTGTTATCTTTTAAGTCCATCTGGTCTAATGTCGTGTTTAAGGCTGAAGTTTCCTTATTAATTTTCTGTCTATTTCTCCTGTAGGTCTGTTAATATTTGCTTTACATATTTAAGTGTTACTATGTTGGGTGCATAAATATTTACAAATGACATATCTTCTTGTCCAGTGACCCCTTTATCATAATGTAACTACCATCTTTGTTTCTTATTCCAGTCTTTGTTGTAAAGTGTATTTTATATAAGTATAGCTAACTTCACCTTTTTTTTTTTGGTATGGAATACGTTTTTCCATCCCTTCACTTTTATTCTCTGCATGTTCTTACATTTAAAGCTAATCTCTTGTAGGCAGCATATAGAATTTTTTGTTTTTGTTTTTGTTTTGTTTTCAGTCCATTAAGCCACTCTATGTCTTTGGTTTGGAGAATTAGTTTACCCATGCCCCAAGTTTTGTGGTTGCCACCCAGGAAAACCTCTTGACCACCTGGCTCTGAACACCAGAAGAGCTTGTGTTCCTGGTGTTATGGGATTGTAATAATCTGTGTCACCCAGAAAGGAGCTTATGCCCCAGTCTGGTGTCCCAATTTTTGCCACTGTTGCCAGGGACAACTGTATATTGTCTGACTCTGGCAACTTATGCTTGTGAGCCTAACAGGGATATGACCAAAGAGGAAAGAGTCCTTAAATAGCTACCACCCACAGGGCACAGCTAGAGGCAGCAAACCCAGGAACTCTATCTTTCTGAGAAGAAGGCTTATTAGCTAATCATGCTACACCCTGAGGGGCAGGCTTCTAATTAAACATGCATCTAAAGGCTGACTGTAATCATTTCCAGAAACCTCAGAGGGCAGACACCATCTTTGCATGCTCTCTCTGCTGCACTCCAGAGCACGAGTATCTCCTGGTGGGGAGTTTTACTGTCTCTAGTGCCCTGGTTTTTATGTTTCTTGCCCTGTTTTCTGCAGCTGTTCACCCAAAGGATGCCCCCTTGATCACCTGGCTCTTGTGGGTAGGGAGCTTTCATTCCTGGATCCCACAGGACTGTGCCAATCTGACAGGAATGTGCCAATCTGAGTGACAGTTCTTGGCAGGATGCCACCCCCACACACACCCTCTAGTCTTTTCTGTGAAGGAGGCCTATTTGCTTGTCCTGGAGCCTGGCCTTAGACACATATCGTATGGCCTGTGGAGTTGATCTCAGGGCATATAAGCTGTTTATGCCACCTTGGTGTTTTTCTTTTTCATCTTTAGCTTACTGCTATCTCTCAGGAAACAGCATATGCACTCATGCCAGATCCCTGGTTTTTGCAGTTGCCACTCAGGGGACACTGCCAGTTCATCTGGCTCTCATGGCCAGTGGGGCTTACAATTTTGGTTCCACAAAACAATACATTTTTCATACTTTAAAGAGCTCCTGCCCAAGGATCTGTCAGTCTAATTAACCTGGATCATCTAATTAGGGATACTGGCAGGTCTTAGCACTTTGTCAACTATGGGGAGCTATTAAAACACAGTAGGCTGCTTGGACAAGTGCAAAGATTTGAGAGACAGCACAGAGCTGGGGCCTTTGGGTTGAATGCAAGATTCATGTCCTATGGAAGCCCACACCTTCAAGCCTGAGAGAGGTGGTTGTTTCATCTCATGCATTAGAAACCAAGACAGGAAAACAAAATGAAGAAACAGAAGAATATGTTCTAAATGAAAGAAAAAGATAAAACCTTAGAAACAAACATAGATAAGTAATATACTGATGAAAAGTTAAAAATAATGGTCATAAAGATGCTCACTGAACTGCGAAGAAGAATCTGAACATAGGGAGAACTTCAACAAAGAGATGGGAAAAATAGTTAAGAACCAATTAGAAGTTGCAGAGCTGAAGAAAAAAACTTTAAAATTAGAGTAGTTCAACAACAGACTAGATGAAACAGAAGAAAGGATAAGTCAACTCAAAGACAACATGGTAGAATTCCTATTATCCAAGCAGCAAAAAATAGAAAAGAGTGAATAAATTAATGTTCTTATGAGAAAACATCAGAACATATTAACAGTTGCACTACAGGATTTCCAGAAGGAGAAGAAAGAGAGAAAGAAATCTTACTTGAAGAAGTGTTGACTGAAAACTTCCCTAACCTGGGGAAAGAAAGATATCTAGATGTATTAATTTTAAGATGTCTGTGGAAATCTTCTAAGTCTTTGGAAAGCTGAATTAAGGAGAGAGTAGAAGTGATAGACTGACAATTTTCTTAATCCTCACAATGTACTTAAGATCTACATTTTTCAAGTGCAATCCCTGCAATTCTGAAAACTTAATTTTTCCAAGATAACATGGAAAACTAGTAAGTTGTGAAGCCAGAATTGGAACTTTGATCAATTTGATTACATTGCCATGATCTTTCAATTATGATGTAGTCTTTCCAGAAAGGAAGGAGCAATAAACAAAGTAGCTTAAGGGCTAGAAATATAAGAAGATGTGGAGTTGAGAAGTTGTTCTATTAGGATAGGAAAGACTGGTTTGCAGATAGAGGGGACAGAGCTAGGGAAGATAGAAGTTGAAGATGAGTAGAAAGAATAACTGGTAGTTAAATGGTTTTGACTCTATATTTTCTTAAAGGATATGGTGATGGTGATGATAACAGTTAAATCAATAATGGCAGCAGCAGGTACAAAAATTTATGGTGAGGTTACTCAATACCAGGCATTATTCATAAATATGTTCTTCAGTCACCACAACAGTGTAATGTATAATGTGTACTCTGTAGTGTATGTACTGTTACTATGCCAATTCTGCAGATAAAAGATTGAGGCTGAGAAAGCTTAAATGGCTCTTCTGATATCACAAAGCTAATAAGAGATAAGCAAGACTTCACTGAAAGTCAGTCTGAATCTGAACACCTGAACTCTTAACCACATATGACATGCAAATCATGGCTTATCTAGTAAATATTAAAAGAATTTTACTGTTATTTGGTTGCTTCTGTTTTTCTGCAACTGAAGACAAGTTTTAGGCTTATATGTTGGCATTGTATTATTAGTGTTAATGATTGCTTCCATAATACTATGGAAATGCATGATGTATTTTAATAGGAAAGTGTTTTTTTCTTTGAGAAGAAAAGAGACAGAGTACTACAGCAAGCTAGGTCAAAGGAAAGGCAAAATATGTATAGGTGAATATTTGATGATTGATACTTTATTCAAAATGTACAAATTGGAATTGTAAACATCACTTAGAGGTAGAACTTCTGAAAGAGTGGAGTAAGGACCTCCAAAGAACTGCTGCTCAAAAAACAATGAGAACACTGGCAGAAATTTTTCAAAATTTATTTTTACCATTCTCTAGAAAGTAACCGAAGGCTTGCAACAATCCAGAGAGTGCTATCTCAAGAAAAACTACAGGATCTTTATGAGAATAGCAAGGTTTTTGGTGATTTATCTTGCTCTGTTACTGTCTAGTTCTCCTCAGCTCTGTTGTGTCCTTGAAAATCCTTATCCAGACAACTGTGGTAGCTGTGAAAAGCAGCAGCATAGCAGCACTGGAAGAAGGTCACTTATGTGTAAAGTTTTCAGAAAGTTGACTGAGCACTGTGTCTGACCTGTCCAGAAGCTTCCTGGTAAAGCTTCATTCACAGGGCTTGTCATTACTTAACCTGATCAGAGCTTGCCTGATGAGAAAGCCCTGGATATTTTTTGAAATAATTAGCAGCAATTTTTTATTTTTTATTTTATTTCATTTATTTATTTTATTTTTATGTTATTTTATGTTATTTTTTTATTTTATTTTATTATTTGTTTGTTTGTTTATTTATTTATTTATTTATTATTGGAACTGCCCGAGGTGGCAGTACCAATTGGACTAAATAAGAACCTTACCAAAAGTCTAAAAGGAAAACCTGAGAATGAGTTGTCCATACTCTGTGGGCTGTATTCAGGTCCAGAAAGGCTGAGAAGACCCCGATTCCTCACCTTTGGGTAACCTTGAAGGCTCTGTGCAAGCAACAAACAAAGGCTAAGGGAGAGTGTTGAAAGCATGCTCTACTGCACATCCAAAGCCTCTGGCAGAGTGGAAGATGTACTGGTAAGGAAGACTCTGTCTAGTCATTAGCTGATCATTACGCTAACTGAACAGAAACTTCAGTGGCTACAGGTGATATGGGAATATGAAGAAATACCAAACAAAACTCTATAAAATTTTATACTAGAATTTTATAGAATTGTTCAAATCAGTAAATAAACAGAACAACAATGAGTCCCATGGGAAGGGTCTGATTTCCAAGATTTCCATATTTAAGATATTTTCAACAAAAATATTTTGACGATTATAAAGATAGAGGAAAGGATGACCAATACACAGGTGATAAAAACAGCCCTTAGAAACTGCCCCTGAGGAAGACCTGATGTTGGACTCACTAGATAAATACTTTAAGCCAACTATTGTACAAATGTGCAAGTAATTAAAGGAATGCTTTTGTGAAGAATTAAAAATATAAGGGTGATATCTCACCAGAGAGTATCAGTAAAGAAATATAGAAAAGAATTAAATAGCAAAACTGGACTTGAAAATTATAATAACTAAAATAAGAATTCATTAGAGGGTTTAACACAGTATTTGAGTTGTCAGAAGAAAGAATCAGCATACTTGAAGACAGATCAATTGCTATTATCTTACTCTGAAGAACAGAAGAAATGTGGAGAGCCTCAGACCTGTGAGACACCTCAAGTGAACCAACATGCAAATAATGGGAGCCTAGGAGAAGATAAGAGACAGAAATGGGACGAAAGAATTTTTAAAGAAAAAGTGGTCTGAAAACTTTCCAGATTTGATGAAAATCATTAGTTAGTATGCACATCCAAAACACATAATGTATTCCAAGTAAGATAAACTCAAATAGATCTATACATTATAAAAAGAACATTAATTAGAAATACCTTTTTGGTTCTTAGTGGTTTCTCCTGAATTACAGTTTTGTCTGTTACCAGTATATTCATTGATAATACTCAGTCCCTGAAGTTGAATTCTTAACATTTAATGTAACAAGCAAAAAATCATATATAAATATTTGTAATTTACTAATTAAATTTGCTTAGTATTACTACTTGAGCAAATAGTAGAACTTTTTGTGCAATACTTAAAGGTGCTTTATGTTCCTTTAATGTTACTTCTTATTTAAGTAGTTTGGAAGATAGCAATTTGAATAGTTTAATAGGTAAGACATTGAAACACTTTATACATCACTGTAAAAAAAATTTTTGAAGAAAAGATCATGATAAATGAGGTCCCAATACAGAAATCATCTCATCTGCTGAAGTTAACCATATATGTTTCTTAAAATGTATTAGATGAACTCATTAGGTTCAGTGAAAATCTGTATGAAAAAGAGGCATCTGGCATCCAACTCCATTTCTGATAAGGTGAAGATCACTCAGACCAACCATGTTTCTGCTTTGTATACCAACGTGGCCTCTTGCTGTAGAAACTGATGAGGAGCAATTGAAGAATTACGAATCTACTGTCCCTGATATAACTGGCACAGCTGCAGTCATTTGTACTTCCTCTCTTGTTCACGCTTAACATCCTAGTAAAGTCACTTGGGTTAAATCCTCAAAGTACTTTACTGTCTGAGAGAAGCAGTCTGGAAATATGTTATCCAAACCGAAGTTGATGCTCTCAACTGTGTGATGTGAGCATGCTCTGTAAAAATGTTAATGCATAATGGGAAATTAAGGTAGGCTTTTGAACTATTGATCTCTTTTTTATTTGCAATCACTATTATAAAATTTTCCATTTTTTTAAAAATTCTGTACATTCTGATCTCAAATTATGCCTTACAAAGCTATTTGAATAGAATTCTTTTTTTTTAAATCTTTTTTTTTAAAGATTTTATTTATTTGACAGAGAGAAACACAGGCAGAGAGGGAACACAAGCAAGGGGAGTGAGAGAGGGAGAAGCAGGCTTCCCGCCAAGCAGGGAGCCCGATGTGGGGCTCGATCCCAGGTCTCCGGGATCATGACCTGAGCCGAAGGCAGTCGCCTAACCAACTGAGGCATCCAGGCGCCCCTTGAATAGAATTCTTATTGAAATACCAAAACCTGCTTCATTTTGAAATCCTTGACTTATCAATCACAGTAAAGATAAAATTAGAATTATATTACTATGTAAATATTTTAATGGGTCACTTGAAAATATTCCAATATTCAATTTTAATAAATTGAATTGCATCTTATAATTAAAAGGTCAACATTTATATTGGAGTTTCAAGTATCTAGTTAGTGAGTTAGAGATTTTCATTGTTCCTTGGAGTCAATTCAATGGAAAAGCAAAAATTACATAGTTGGTGGAAAAATCTTTTTATGTGGTACCTTGCGGACAGTAAATCAAAGATTTTAACTTCCTAGATATTCCATTTGTAGCAAAAAAATTATATTTCAGGTTCCTATAACTTTTACATTTTTGTATCATTTTTAATGTAAAACATGCCATAAATAAAGACACTGAAACATAACATTAGGATAAAGAACCCTACGCCAAGTCTGTAAATAGCCAAATTTCAACTAAGTGCTAGACTTGACTATATGCCTTTTGAGAATTAAATTCTGAAAGAAAATTTAGTCTATGCTGGTAACCATGTCACTGTGATTTCTTGTTAATGTCCTTATTTTGTTTCTGCATTTACATTTTCTGTCTTATTGTCATAGAAGGCATTTAAATTTCTACTTAATTGCTATTTAATTTTCTACTGATTTTCTGCCACAACTGATTTTACTCGCCAAATATATAATATATAGATGCAAACATGCATTAAATAAGTTTGGTAGTACCTGCAATTGTGACAGTAACTGCCTTAGCAGTTGTTTTCTCATTCTTTATTTCTAGCTTAATTCATCAGCTTTTGAAGTATCAGTTATCATCTCGATTTGAATAATCCCAAAATACATGGTTGTACTTCTTTTGACTCAACAGCTATAAATATTTCAGGGATTCTGCACTCAATTTCAAAATTTAACTCATTGTATTTCTAAACAGGAGCACCTGAGTGACTCACTTGGTGGAGTGTCAGACTCTTGGTTTCCGCTCATTTCATGACCTCAGGATTGTGAGATCAAACCCTACCTAGGGCTCCATGCTCAGTGAGAGTCTCCTTGAGATTCTGACCCTCTGCTTCTCCTCCACCTCACAGGCACATGTGTGCTCTCTCTCTCAAATATATAAATAAATCTTTTTAAAACAACTTTTTAAAAGATTTATTTATTTTAGAGAGAGTGAGCAAGCAGGAGGACAGAGAGAAAGAGAGGGAGAGAGAGTATCTCCAGCAGATTCCCTACTGAGCATGGAGCCCTACTTGGGGCTTCATCTCAAAACCCTGAGATCATGACCCAAACTGAAACCAAGAGTTTGATGCTCAAGTACTGAACCACTGAGGTGCTGCACCCCCCCAAAATATTTCTGAACAAACTTGGTTATCATTTGCTTTCTTCTTCACTTAGTGGCTTGTCTACATTCTTTTTCTTAAGCTAGGTATTCCAGAAGCACCTTCATTCTTTTCCTTTCTTTTTATCCTGAATGCTATTATTCTAAGTCTGAATTTTCTGTCACAAGGCTTTTTTTAAAATATCTGAAACTATTACCTCTTACCTTTTCCTTCTCCAGTGCTTTGCCAGGAGTATTAAAATTATCTGTCTTCTCAAAACTTTCATGCAGTTATCTTAATTTTTAGTCTTGGAACAATAAAAAAAAAAAGTCTACCCTATTTTTCATGTTGATCTTCTGGTGTTTGAATATTATTGTCATGTTCTACTTATTACTCTTTTAATACTAATGTCCTTGAGCAAACAAATAAACTATTTAATAAAAATGAGGAAAATGATAATAAAACATTCAATTGTGAGACAGGTATATTTACAGCCAATTTAAATGAATATTGTATATTGGGTTGAATAATATTAAAATGTTCTATATTTTTAAAGTGATGTATGTATCTAATACAGTTTGAATCAAAAAAAAATCAAAAAATATTCTTTTGAAAACTTGACAGAATTATCCTGAAATCTGGAAAAAATTAATAGATTCACATGCTTAGTAAATTTGTCTATCATGTTAATCTACATTTAAGAAATTAACAAAACTATCTTGAGGATTCTTAAGAATTAAGCCATTACTAAAGAAATGCCTTCACATGATGTTTAATCCGTTAGCATGTGTGTGTAAAACTTTGAACAAATTATGATCCCACCCAAAAAATAGTGTTAACCAAAACAACATTTCTCTGTATTTTTACTAGAGACTTCACCAAAGGCTTTGTGAGATATTTTGCTGAAATCAAAATAGCCTATTCCCTGTTGGGCAGTCTTCTGATTTCCTGTCCTAATAACATTTCCATATAAGGAAACAACCAACCAAAATAACAAAAATCTAAGGGCAGTTTAATAGAACTTACAAGTATTCATTTTGAAGAGATCTTAGAAAGAAATTACTCTGCCCTTCTTGTTTTACAAAAGATAAACTTAAATAAATATAAATCGAGTAGTACAAGCACCAAACATTTATTATCTACTTTATATAGGACCTACAAGTAATTTACCTATAGTATCTTATTTTCTTTTTCAACATGACTTTATTAAGAACTATTATCCCTATTATACATAGATTATGTCAATTTTTCAAGGTTATCATTTAGAATTGGTAACATTTTATATAGGGAACTTCATTGTATTAACATTTACATAATAAGATTGATAGGCATTTAATATTTTAAAGATGTTTTTCTATTTTAATTGATATTGTTTGTATATTTCATATCTGTATATATTTTATCTGCTTCAGTTTTCACAAATTGAAATTTGTATTCATTCACAAAGAATGATTATTCCATAATAATTGTTCTTAAAGGCACATATAAGCTAAATACTTGAGAAGCATTATTTTCTTATTAAAGTGTTTATCTCTTTGAAATAATCATTTGGCATGATTTTTGCTATTTTGCTTCAGAATTTTAGGTGTAATATGTATGTGAGTTTAAAATAGTATCTTTAACTAGTTTAAATATTTTAACTAGATATAATATTATTGGTTATTGAGGTACCAAAAAGATATAAAATGACTTTATATTTTTAAGATAATATTACAGAAGCATAATAATTTCTCTTATATGCTTGGTAGCTAACAAAGGATAAAGGGAAACTTCATATAATAATTGTTTATAAGCTGCTATAAGAAATTGTTATGGGTACTATTTCTCTACGCTTTTAAAGACATCAGTTTTGAAATGCCAGATGGCTTTTCAAAAACAGCGTTCTGTGGAGACTTCCTGAACAAAATGACAGGTGTACATGGGTGATATGTTTTAATCCAGTTGTGTTGTTGTGCACATCCATTTGGCAGATTTTTTTGTTTGTTTTTCACAGGTCTTATTTTCTTTATTCCAATATGTGAGAATATTTTATAAATAATACTGAATTTTTACTTGTGAAGCTTTTGTTTAAAGCAGTTTCTTTTATTACAGAAACACCTGCTACATTTCCAGACACTATAAAGGAAAAGGAAACACCAACCCCTGGTGAAGATATTCAGCTAGAAAGTTCCATTCCACATACAGATTCAGGAATTGGAGAGGAGCAAGTGGCTAGCATCCTGAATGGGGCAGAATTAGAGACGGGCACGGGCCCTGATGCCATGAGTGAACTGTTATCCACTTTGTCATCTGAAGTGAAAAAATCCCAGGAAAGTTTAACTGAGAACCCCAGTGAACTGTTGAAACCTGCACCATCCATATCTAGCATTAGCCAGACCAAAGGCATCAATGTCAAGGAGATCTTGAAAAGTCTTGTGGCTGCTCCAGTTGAAATTGCAGAATGTGGCCCTGAACCTATCCCATACCCAGATCAGGCATTGAAGAGAGAAGCGCAAGCTATTCTTCCTATGCAGTTTCATTCCTTTGACAGGTGGGTACCAAACTTATTATTCATAGTGCTCTAAACACAGAAGGAAAACTAGAGTTTATTTTTAAAAATATTAGGAGGGTCTCAAAAAGTTGTGTTTAGTAATATAAATTCTTACTACAGAGAATATCAAGGTGAGAGATCAACCAGATTGATCTCATAGTAAGGCACTTCAGTAATACATCTCAAAAAAGGAGTTTCAATACGGTATCAGGACAGCATGTTAAATTAGGAATAGGGAAATCCAGATTCTGATTATAATCCATCATCAGTGACTACACTACATTGAGGAAGTGCTTTTATCTTTTTGGACTTAATTATTTCATGGATAAAATGAGGGAGGGGTAAGCACCATCTGTTTAAGGTCTAATCTGGCTCTGAGGTTCCTTTATCATAGTACTGAAAACTGTAATAACTACTGGAGACTAAATAGTTTGCTTTAAGTAATAAAATTTAAAATCGAGTTTTAAATGCAAGGATGGAAAAAATTTGAAAATATGCATTATCATCTAAAATATATGTGGAATTTGCAGAATCAATGTAAAGGCCGTATTTTGAGGCATGTGTTTAAAAGTAAATATTGTTGAAAGGCATTTTAGATTTCTAAACTATTTATAACATGGCACATATATCTGCATTCAAATGTTAAATCAAGGGTTTTTAGTTGAGAACCACCAAATTTTATTCAGTTCCATTATATATACTCCATAAAAATGATAGAATTCACAGAAGTAGGATAAAATATTTTAGAACCAAAGAATTTGTTCATGTAATTTATCCTACTATTTAAAAACTTACACAGCATTAAAAATGTCATTTTAGATAATTACTAACAATAGTACTTTATGTTGATACTGGGACTAATATTTACATATTAGCATATAAACTAAAGAATGTGTTTACCATCTGAATTAAATTGTTATTGAAGTTAAAAACACTTTCCCCCACCCAAAATTTGTATGTGTGTGTGAGATGACTGGTAAACAGTTGTTTTTTTTTTTTAGAGAGAAAAGATCAATTTGGGAAATCAAATGTTTCTTACACTGGAGTGTCAAAATGTGCTAACTATTCTGTATTACTTTTCCAAAATAGCCGTACTGTTTTTTTACTATTAAGGGGTAAAAGTATAGCATCAAAGGCATTTTCAGTTAAGACAGATTATCTTTTTTATATATAAATATAAATTAAACTTTACCTTTAAACATTTTAACTATTCTTCTACAGATACTTCTTGAAAATTTATTGTGAAAATATAAATAGCATTAGTCATCATGTCAGATATAAAGATGGATAAAAACAGTGTTCTCTACATTGAACTTAGAGAGTAGTTAATGGGGGTGAAGTGTTTGCAAAAAATTGTCATACAAGAGAAAATGTTTTAAGTCTCAGAATTTTAAAAAACTAAAAAAAGGTAGGGCTCTAAAATGTAGGAAGATATTTCTTTTTTAACAGTTTATATTAATATTATATTTGGATGTTCATTCATATAGTGTCTTGGATATTCCTTAGCCATCTCAGATTGATGTCTTCTTTTTCACCTATTTGGTTTATGTTCCCTGAGTTTATGTGCATATATCTGTATGAGTATATGTAAACGTGTGTATGTAAGTATCTGTAATTGTATATATCTATAAAAATGTTATAGTAATTCAACTTAGGGTCATAAGAATTTTGTGTTCCACTTACTTTTATATTATATATCTAAATTTTGTTAAAATACAAAACAAATAAATAGAGAATTACTGTGATGTACATAAGAGAATTTAGTGAAATAAAAATTAAATTCAACATTTTTGTTTTAATTTGGATTATTGTTAGAACAATTTTTTCATTAAAACTTAACAAAGGTATCACTAAAATGCCAATATTCTCAGCTATTCAAAATTTGTTACACTTTTGTGAATATTGCCTTAAAAAAAAGATAGAACTTTCCATTTGTTCCTTGTGGCATTTGTGCAAAACGCAGTGGGGGTGGGATCATTATTCTAAATTGCATAAGTAGAAATGAAATCGAGACACACAAAGCATATTTCAGTTCTTTTTAGGAAAAGGGTCTCTAGTGTAGTTAATATATGCAGTAGCTCAAGTACTATCAAATGTAAATGATGAGGTGATATTGATGAAAGGAGGGGATTGGGGTCTCAGGGGGCGCTGATGACGGATTGAACAGAAGCGGCCTTGCACCGTACGTAACTCAAGTCTGTCGTCTTCACTGCTCAAAGCCATAATGGGAGGTGGCAGTCTGAAATGAGTTGCCACGGCAAAGAGTATTATTTTTGAAATGCTTTCACACAAATCACTAGGCCCTGCATACAACTTAGTTTCATGCTTTAATGTCATCAGGAGGCACAAATTGGTGTGTCTAATTGTTTGCCACCTGCCAGCAAAATGAGCTGCCAGCCAGCCAGACGGGTTTGATTGTCTGTCAGCCATTCAATAGATTGAGAGTGACAACATCAAAAATTTAACTTCAAACTCTAGAGCTTTGAGGAGCTTTGCAGAGACATCATCCCCACAAGTACTTCTGGACAACTGCATTTTTCAATTAAGGTTCCAATATATTGCTTCCATTTGCCTTATCTGACTTAAGGTTGCTATAATTACATTATGAAGTATATAAACATATTTCTGAAGCACTAAAGTCTGAAATCCAGGTTATGACATGTCTTTTAACATCAGGTTGAATTCCTTGAAAATAGAATCCAAGATGACAGGACTTAGAAGCAAAGTCCTGACAACTACCAGTTTCAAACACAGAATTATCATGGGTCTTCCTCTACCAATAATGTATTTTTCATTTTTTATCTTTAGTTGAAAAATAGCTATAGTCTCAGTTGCTCATTTCTCTGTAACTAAATCATGCTTCCTAATAGTATTGCTCAATCCCAGTGGCGATCACCTAGGATTTTACTTTTGTTAGCCAGCAGTTTATTGGTTTTATTGTAAACATGCTAACAATGTATTCTTTATACTCATTCTATACTGTAAATTTGAAAATAACTTCCTAAAACGACTGATGTAATTTGAGTTGTGTTAACTTATGTTCCACGTAGGGTGTTTCTCCCCACTTGGGATGCAGCATTTATGAATTTCAGTTGTGAGATGTTTAATACTATTTCCTTTAGGTAATTACAACATCAAATTTTAGAAAAATTTAGACTTACCTAAAATGAAACCTTTTTCTTTCAGTATTATTTTCTCACATTGTATTATGAAATAGTATTTAAATATTCTTATTTACATATCTGGAAAGTGCTGATTCTTTTTCTTTCATTTCATCCTGTCCTCATCTGGCTAGATTTACATGTATGTCTGATTACAATAAGTGGCCCTAACAAAATTTATTTTTATGAATTGTAAAGCACTGAAAATGCTAGAGATTCTCTAATACTGTTCTGTAGTGAAGAAACACTACATATACAGAGAAAATATGGTTATGAAATGGTAACATCATGGTTTTATTTTGGACAGAAGGGCTTAATAATCTCATCATAGAACACATAAACCAAATTGCAAAGTTCCCCAACAATGCAATCTCTTTTGATAGATTTAAATATAGATTTATGGTTATAAAATACTCTAGCTGAGCTATACTTTTTATACATTAGTACCTGTGTAACTTTTAGGTTGAGGTAATGCTTTTCTCTAAAACCACTAATTAAGTTTTATCCTATCTTTTATGTTAAGATTGTAATCTTATATATCCACATGATTTTAATCTTTGGAGATGTTGATATGTATTTGTGATTTAGATCAGTCTTAATTCCCTAGGGATTTCTAAGTTATTTCTACCCCCTACCCCTTAGTATGGATAAAAGGGTGAAAAAAAAAAAAAGAGGACATTATGCTTCTTCCTTTTATCTGTTATGTTTTTTAAAATTATTTTATGTCTAGGATATCACAAAAAGCTCACAGTTGTGTTGCTTTTCTCCTAACAAACATTGATCTTCCATGATTTCTATTTCATCCCTTTTGATTTTACAATCCCACTTATGTTTGAATTACTGGGTTTGATAAGTTCATGCAGAATGGTATGTATATTTTTCCCTTCAAACTGAATTTCCTCACTTTCAAGTGTTTTATTTTCTGAATAAGATAATGTCTAAAGTAAAAGCTGTAAATATTATAAGACTGAAAAAGCAATATAGATAGGCTTTATATTATTAAACCTAAAGTATAAGATAAAATATAAGATAAACCTAAAGTATTAAACCTAAAGTATAATCTATTTTCTCTCTAGCTTTTTAATATTAACATTTTTAACATTAATGCTAAAGATGATAATTTAGGGAAAATAATAAAGAAGTAGTTGATACGGATGATAGAATCTTCCTACACTGATTAAAGATTATAAAAAAATAAAATTACTGCTAAGGACTTCAATTTCTCTTCCTTTATTTTTCTAATTTTTGTGAAGCGTTTTGCTTGTATTACTTAAAGGACGAACAAGTAATTATAAGTCAAATTGATTAAATGTCCGCTAACCTTTACATTTCAAAGTTTCTGTGAAGTCTAGGCACTGAATTCCAGTTTTCATTGTGCTCCAGGTGTCCCGGTTATAGTATTTTATGGCCAGTTGCCAGAAGATGCGGTTTTGCCTGAGCATGGTGGTATCCTTATGTCCCTAATGTTGCTTTTGTCTTCCTGGCATTTACATAGACAAGTCAGTGAGCTGAAAAAGTATTTCTCTTTAAAGAGTGGATTAATGAAATACTCAGTTATTTCTTATACATATTTTTTTCTTTGGTATTCGAAATATTTTACAAAATAGAGACATACAAAACATGAAAATGACATAGCAGTAGCCTTATTTCTGATGAGCTGCTAATAAATTGTAGTATCACCCTAAAATGAGTCACTTTGTTTCTTTCCTAAGCTTCCAATTTTTTTTTTCAAGATAAATGCTTTGCATTTATATAAGCCTTGTTAGGGAAGAGTGTTAATCTGGAAATTAGGACAATTGGGCATTAATAATGGTTCTCTTTGTAATTAGTTGTGTGATGTGATTTTTATTCTCTTTGGCTTTGTCAGCATGTAAAATAATGCATTATTTCTTAAAAGGCCCATAAAGTTCCAAAATCCTATCATAAATGAAATGATCTTGTAATTAGTCTCAAAAAAGTAGCAGGTAGCTATTTTTGAACTTGATTAAAAGACCAGAGTCCCAGAAAAGATAGGACATGTCCATTCCCAAAGCTCTCAGCTCACTTTAGGCCCTCGGTATTTTTCAAGTGGATTCCTTCTCTTATCTCCTAAATGGCCTTACTATTTCTGGGCCCCCACCATCCTAGCCAGTGTATTTTGCACATTTATGCCAGAATCATTTTTCTTAGGGTGCAAGACACTTAAGTGCAAAACTGGTAAAAATTCTGAAATAAATTTGCTTATTACAAAATACATTACAAAATAAAAGAGGAACTTCTTAGTTTGAAATGTCCTTACCTTTTATTAGTGATAAGGATGTATTTGCAGTTCCTTCTAGTCTATTACGTTTTTTCCTCTTTGCCTCACTAAGGTTTTAGTACTGAACTTTTCTTCTCTTGGCTAATTCTCTTTGTGCTACTTTTAGATTCAGCTCACTGTTCTCAGATAATGCACATCCTTTGTGTTCCTGAAAGATCCTGTGCATAACTTTGATTAAAGCAACTATTGAAATATATTGCACAGTTGATTTGTTGGTTTCTTGTATTTCCTTCGATATCTCTAAGGCATGGGTTATATCTTACCTTCTTTTTATCCCTCAAACTTGTCAACGAGGTTGTATTCCTTTAACCTGTCAGTACTCAATAAGTGTTACAGAAAAGAAAGAGGGAGCAGAAAGAAGAAAGGGATTCTTACAGGGTATCACGATAATTATAAAACTTACTTGCCTTGATGAGTCACTATTGAAAAATCCTTATCTTCACTATCTTTATACATAGGCCACATCTCTAGGTATACAGATAAAGTAGGAATCTTTTTATAAGAGTCACAAATAATTAATGGACTAAGACTGTCCTTGAACCATTTCTCCATACATTTACACTCAATTCTTCGGTGATTTCATCTACTTTCCTGGCATTAAATAGCATATATGTTGATGATTCTCAAATTTATTTCTGAACCCAGTCCTCTCTTCAGCTAGAGACTCAACTATCCAATTGCTTATTCAATATCAGTATTTGGATGATTAGTAACTGCTCCAACCATGTTCACCCCTATCTTAGTGGCAACTCTGCCCTTCATGTTGCTTAAGGCAAAAATCTTTATATCATCTTTGACTTTCCTCTCAAACTCACATCCAGTCTTCTGCAAATCCTGTTTGCTCTGCCTTCTTAATATAGTCAATATTTGACCTACTTTAAACCACTTTCATTTTGCCATTCTGATCCAAACTACATCATTTCTTGCTTGGTTTATTACAGTAAACTCCTAACTAGTCTTTCTCTACTTGCCCTTCCCTCTTTAAGTGTATGCTTAATAAAATAGCCAGAGTGGTCCTGCTTAAACTAAGATCAAATTCTTCCCTTGTTCGTAACTTTTAATGGTTTCTGATCCCACTGTGAGAAAAAGCCAATGCCTTTATAATAGAATAAGGACCTGTGATCCAGAATCGCACTTACTTCTCTGGTCTCACCTCTTACAAGTTTCCACTTGTAAGACTCACACTATCCTTCCTGGTCCCTCTACCTGTGACACTCTTTTTTTTTCTTTCTTTCTCTTTTTTCTGTTGCTTTTCTTTTTTTCTTTATTTTATCATGTTAATCATCATACATTAATTGTTGATGTAGCATTCCATGATTCATTGTGTATAACATCCAGTGCTCCATGCAACACATGCCCTCCTTGATACCCATCACTGGGTTGACCCATCCCCCATCCCCTCCCCTCAGAAACCTTCAGTTTGTTTCCTGTAGTCCATAGTCTCTCATGGTTCATTGAGATACCACTTTAACACCAGTTAGAATGGCCAAAATTGAACGCAAGAAACAACAAATGTTGGAGAGGCTGTGGAGAAAGGGAAACCCTCTTACACCGTTGGTGGGAATGCAAGTTGGTATAGCCACTTTGGAAAACAGTTTGGAGGTTCCTCAAAAAGTTAAAAATAGAACTCCCCTATGACCCAGCAATTGCACTACTGGGTATTTACCTCAAAGATACAGATGAAGTGAAAAGCATGCACCCCAATGTTCATACCAGCAATGTCCACAATAACCAAAGTGTGGAAAGAGCAGAGATGCCCTTCGGCAGACAAATGGATAAAGATGTGGTCCATATATACAATGGATCATTACTTGGCCATCAGAAAGGATGAATACCCAACTTTTGCGTAGACATGGATGGAACTGGAGGAGATTATGCTGAGTGAAATAAGTCAAGCAGAGAAAGACAATTATCGTAGGGTTTCACTTATTTGTGGAACAGAGGAATAACATGGAAGACATTAGGAAAAGGAAACAAACCATGACTGTGACACTCTTCCCTGGATATCTTCATAGCTTGCTCCTCCAACACCTTCCAGCATTTCCTCAAATACTATTTTTTTTTTAACAAGTCTTCTCTAAGCAACTCTCCTTATTCTTCTTTGTGCTTTATTTTTCTCATAACACTTTCCATCTCATGTATGTGTTAACCCATTCATGTTATTGTATCTTCTGTCTCTCCATATTGGAATGTAAGTTCCATGAAGGCAGAGATTTTTGTCTATTCTCTGTATTTATGTCTGTCAGAATTTAGAACCGCCCTTTACATATCAGAGTGCTCAGTAAATAAATGTTGAATGAATTAACGAATGAATCTTATATCACACCCCAAACCTCTGGTTTTGAGATAGGGTAAATTCAGTGATGGAAAATTTACACTTATATGTATTATGTATTACTTACTGTATCACAAAACATAGTTAACCACTCAATGGAACATTTTGTTGATTTGAATTAGATTGAATAATGGCTTGTGCTGTATTGATGATAACCTTTACAACCTTAGAGTATGCATGAGTTTTATGTAATACAGAGGAATCATCTACTTATTTATAGTTTGCTATCTTAAGGTATGGAGCAGAATTGTGAAATTGTGTGGGAAAACATGGAAACGATAATCTCAAGATAGAAAAAATGTACTTGGTAAAGTGTAGTATAGAGGATTCTATGTATGCATCTGTATGAATAGCAGATTTAGAAGGAGAGTGGAATATGTTAATAGTTTCGGTTGGTGTCTCTTAACTTTTTTGTGGCTGTATTTTTGAAACCCAGATAATTATTTGCTCATCCTAGAAAAAGTGTATGCACTTCAAAATTTTACATATACTTTAAGGTGTTTATGGAATCAGAATGGGTACCCATGATGGTTATGGAGACTACTAGATAAACTTAGGCCTTTTGGTACAGATGGGATAGGTTACCAAGTAGAATGTGTTGAGTCACTGATAGAAGGTTTTTTAAGAGCTAAAAAGTTCAATTTTCACAGAACGTGTTAATCAACACATATTAATAAATGTAAACTTGAAGATTATCTGTAAAATAGATTGTTAGGACACAAATGGTTTGATGTGCTAGGGAATGGACAGTGTCGAAGAAATATTAAGGACAGGAATGTACAGTACTCCAATTCTAGTAAACATCTGGCCATTATAGTTAAAGGAGAAATAGTAGGCTGCATAAAGTTGTAGACTGAGACAGAATCTGAGAAATTAGTCAAAGACAGCTTCCCATTTCTCTAAACCCAGTCCTGGTGATGTGATCATCCTCATCATTTGAACACATCAGTGGTTAGAAACTGGAGCTCATAGAAGTAACCAGAGATTCTTCTTCCTGTTGGTTTTAATTTGATAGGGAGATATATAGGAGTTTCATCTTATTTGCTTTTCATATACCTTCAGATTTTTAAAAATTGGTTTAATTCTTTTTTTTTTTCACTGTGATTTTCTAGTCTCTCAGCCTTCCCTTCCATGACTTATTCTCCAGATCTGCTGGCATCCTAACTGTTCTTTTATGGGCATGATGCTGTTTGTCATTATTCTTGAAATATGATGCCTAAAACTGCACACAGGATTTTGTTTATGCAGTCTGACAATCACAGCGTATGTCAGGATTATCGCTTCTTTCAAACCCTGTCCTGTGGCTGGTGCAGACCTAGTTTGTGTCAAGACTCAGGAAGCCATACCAGTCCTAACAATTTCTATTGATCACTTTAGGATATTCCAGGCAAAGTGCTAAGCATTTTATGTGTTTTGTATCCTTCTATCTTTTTAACAGTCTTATGAGCTACAAATTATTCTGAGTCTTATTTTAAAGGTGAGGAGACTCAAGATTGGAGAGATTTAGTTGCCTGATACCACATAGCTAGAAGTTGGTGGTAGAATTCTAACTCCATTGGTCTGTCATTGAAAACTGGGTTTTTAGCCACTGGGTTACTCTACTTAAATGCCATGTCTCGCTACCATATTCTGCTGTGTTTGCGGTCATGAAGTGTCTGGAGGCTTTCACATGAATTGCTGTTGAACCAGATGCTTTCAGTTCTTCAGTAGACTGGTGTTTAATGTTGTTTGTATTTATTTACAAGCTATTGTTACAGGTTGTTGAGATTAAATTTTTTTCTCTCATTCATATAACTAATTTTTCATAATATATTTTGCATAACCTCAGCACTTGACAAGATGCCTGTAGTAGTCTTTGTAAGTTTCTGCCCAAAGTTGGTGATGACCTCTTAATCAGGAATTTCTGGCGATAGTTTTCCTGCAGTCTACAAACCTGGCCCACAGCACTATAAACTAGCTTGTGTTTCTTATTTTATCCACAGGGATTTTAATGAGTTGTAGGAAAAAAAGTATTATAGCTTACTAATGCCTTTTTCTTTTTCAAATCTAGAGTTGATAATTTTGTTTTCTTGCTGGATAGCCAGAGCAATAGTGCATTTCAACAATTTAGAAGTTCAGGGAAGATTTTGATGATAAACCCAAAATACCAGTTTGGTTTTTTTTTTCTACTGATAGATGAGTATAACCACAGACCTTACATGATACAGGCAGATAATTATTTCACTTTACACAGTGGTAATAATTATTAACATTTACAAGACATGCTAAAAAAAAGCCTTTTAAATACAATCTCATTTCCCCAGTGATATGTGAAGTATATGGCATTCATTTTGCCATATTTGCAATGAAAAACTGAAATTTAAAAGCACACAACTTGAGAATGATTTAAGTCTCAAGACTTAGTCTTCTAGTTCCACATCCTATATTCTTTCCGTAATGTCACACTGCTTCTCAATGTAATAAATGAAGACAGTGTATAAAGAATGGCCAGTGAAAGGGTTGAAAGCATAAAGTGTGCTTTGGTTATTAAATAAGATAGTTAAGAGTTCAAGATTGAGTCTAATGAATTAGATTCCCCACCTATAAAGAGCAAAGAAGAAAATACCCAGAAGGATAATGTAGAAAATTTTTGACACGAGTAGAATTATTTAAGATCATAATACATTTAGTCACAAAAAAGTTTCCTTAAATTGAGAATGACAAGTCTTACAAATTTCGATTTTTGACATTGAAGAAATCATTGAAGACATCAACGTAAGTGTTTCTGGGAAAAACAATGTTATTAAGGAAGTTTAAGCCATAGACTTACTTGAGAATAAGCCATTGATATGATTTTAAGTAAAGCTTTTTAGTGGGACAATTAAAATTTTTAAAATATATATAGGCACATTTAAGAGAACTAGTTTGATTGAAGAGTTTTATACTGTCAGTCATGAGTTTTCAAGCATTACATTTCAGCTTATAATGTCTCATACATCTCCTTTCTAGGTGAAAAGTTCAATGATGGTTGAGTAACACTGGTATTTTTTCTATAAAGTTGCAGTCTATAAACTTTGAGAAAAATGAAGCTTCACTACTTGGAAATAAAGATATTTATTATTCTAGATAAATAGTTTATCTTTAAAATGATACTCATTTATTACTTAAGGTTAACACGATGATAAATTCAGATTTTTTGTGTAGTGTGAAATTCATGTAAATATGCTAAAGTAACATCGGAAACCCCTGTGTTCAAAATGTCAAGGCCTAGAAGCTAAATATATCTTTAACTGACTGTCAAGTGTATCATTGAGTTCTTTTTTATAACAACTATGAAAAACAACTAAATTTTTTCAGAAAAATAAAGTATAACTTACTATGTCATTAGATGTTAGTATTCCTTGGTTAATTTTTATCTTTGCTATGAAGAAGCTTTAGAATCTGGCTTTTGGAATGACTTTTATGTTTTTATGACTGTTTTACGCATGGAGAATATAATATGGATAAGAAGGACACTTTATTCATATTTTAAAAAAACTGTGATGTAAAATATTCTAACTTTAGCACACATTTTCCAAGTTTTTCCAGATTCACGGTTATAACCTGTAAGCCATCTTAAGAAAGGTTTGCAAACTCCAGATTCTATATAAACATTTGCCAAATGAATTAAAGTCAGCACACTTCACAGTATATCCTAATGTCCATATCCCTTTCACCAATGAAATTGGACTCAGAAGTTTAAAAAAAAAAAAAAAAAAGAAGAAGAAAAAGAAATAAAAAACAATTAAATGTTGACTGTATACGTCATAGCAGGGTTGGATTTCATCTTAAACCTTGTGTTGGTTTTTTTCCATCATTTCTTACTTTGCAGGAGTGTTGTGGTACCTGTAAAGAAGCCACCTCCAGGTAGTTTGGCTGTAACCACTGTGGGAGCCACTGCTGCTGGCAGTGGGCTGCCAACGGGCAGTACCTCTAATATCTTTGCTGCTACGGGAGCTACACCAAAAAGTATGATTAATACAACAGGTATTGTCCTTATATATTTTTGTGCTACCTCATCTTTTTCTTTCTGTTTTCTATATCTTCATTTTTCTGCTTATTTGATCTTAAAAATTAAAATGCCCTGATCATTTGGGATTATCATAATCCTTAAGAAGTTTCTACTTTATGTTACTACCTTTCAGAATTTTTCTGTACTTCTAAGACATTTTTAGTAGTCATTTTAGAGGACACTATTGTTTTTGTTTTGCGTCCTCTCAAAGCACGGTGCTGTTTACTTTCAGAGTTAAATCAGATTGCTGAAAGGTATTTGGGGAGCAAAACCAAAAGATAATTTAAACACTGAAGTTTGATATGTAAAAATTAGTAAGTAGTATCAAGAATATCGCTAAATATGTTAGTGATAGAAAATAGATTTAGTGACGTTTACTGGTTGAATCCTAAGGTATATTTTTTGCAAAATCCTCTAAGGAAAGGCAGAGCTCCCCTAAGAACCTTAATGGTTTGCAAGAGTCTCAACTTGTTTGAAAAAAAATGC
Organism: Spilogale gracilis; assembly: GCA_004023965.1. Classification (NCBI taxonomy): domain Eukaryota; kingdom Metazoa; phylum Chordata; class Mammalia; order Carnivora; family Mephitidae; genus Spilogale; species Spilogale gracilis. Next base: position 101,810 of record PITA01003561.1, read on the forward strand.
ATGTGAATAAGAACCACTATTTGACAATGAATTAAATTTATGTATTTAGAATACAGTTGTATCCAGTTCATGGTCCAACATTTTCCTAATGACAGTAGGAACAGAAAATTCCAAATCACTACAAATTTTAAAAGCCTGCCTAAAATAACCTTTATTTATGTAAATTTCCAGAAATGTTCCTGTTGATTATTAGCTAAATAAATCCTTACCCAAATCTTTGTGATTCCATTTTAGGTATTTATACAACGCAAGATGATCCCTGACTTTTCTTCCCTGACTATAGTAGCCTTCTCTTCTCCAAACTGTATAGCCTTGAACTTTTCCATCTATTATCATTACTTAGACTCCTCCCATTTTTATTAATTTCATAGCTCTTCTATGTGCTTTCTGTATCTATCTTGTTTATCATACCACCTGAGTCTGACATACCATGACCAACACATTTATGGGGTTGTAGTAAGTAGAATATACTCTATCAAGCATATTTATATTAGCAAATAAACATTAACTAATAGCATTGTGTTAGAGAACATAATATTCTTGGTTTATCTATATTATAAATAAATATATTCAGCTTGTCTGAAGACTTTAAAGTTTTTTCTATACAGCTTATAATCTCATTCTATGTATTCATTCTGCTTTCTAGAAATAGGAAGAAAATATTTTTCTTTTACCAAAATATATATCAAAAAGATGTTAAGATTTTTAAAACATGCCAGTTATAGTTGAAAGAAATCTATATAGAGTGTCTTTTGAATAAGTCCTTATTTTTAAGAGCTAGGTTAAAGGAAAATTAAATTACCTCTTTTTTATCTTTATATGAAACAAGTTATAACATTTCCTTATAATTTCTATTTTAGGAATTACTAATAGGTATAAGAGTGATAGTAGCAAGAAGTCTAGTGATAGTGTAAAATATATAGTCTTACAGTGGAAAATAAAATATAAATAATTAAACATCCTCCTCAGAAATATGTACACACACACACACACACACACACACACACACACACACACACACATTAACCAGACCCATTGTCCAGTTTAGATTTTGGCAAGTAAGTGCTATATAAATGTTGCAGCAGAAATCCCAGTAAGCAGTTCAGTTTTATGGGAATTAGTATGAGATAAGATAATATTCAGGAACACTAGATGTCTCTCAACTCCACAACTCTTTAATATACTCACATATGGTGTATTATAGAAAAGTCTGTTCCAAAGTGGCATCTTTATATCGTTGAGGAGAACTCATTATTTTAAAATCAGGTACAATTATATTCATTATAGCTCTTCTTAAAACAATCATTTTATCAAAACAAGCATTTGATGCTTCAGTGCCACAATTTATGCTCAGTTTGTTGTAAATTGTATCTTAGATGGTGAAAATTAAAATATTCCAGTATAGCAATAAAACAAATTTTTCACATCAAAATTTGAATTGTTTTATCAGCCTCATTTTATCTAAAATTATTTTCATTTGTTGATGTCTTTTATTTAAACCCCATTTGTAATATGTAGTACTACATATTTTAATATGTAGATTAATAAAAGTAAATCAATTGGATTTTAATGCAACAGCTGTTATTTATAATGGCAATGAGTTATTAGTGTACAAATGGCCAAATTGTTTTTTAATTGTTGAATTTTGTTTTAAAATTCAGATGAGTAAATATTTAAAATCAGATAGGAATGATATAATGAAAATTATTGTTAAATAAATTTATGTTTAAGGCTAAAAATTATTATTTTGGGAACAGGTGCCGTGGATTCAGGGTCCTCCTCCTCTTCCTCCTCTTCTAGTTTTGTGAATGGTGCTACCAGCAAAAACCTTCCAGCTGTACAAACTGTTGCTCCAATGCCAGAAGACTCGGCTGAAAACATGAGGTATACATAACTATCTGTATACTCCTTTTACAACTCCATCCTCAAACATAGTGAAAACAGTACACAGTAAATACGAAGGCATAGTTAGGAATTCTTGAGAAGAGCTAAGTATGAATTTTATAGTATGAAAGTTTACTAACTCAGCAGCAGCATATGGGCGTTCCTGTTTCTTCATATCTTTAATGATACTTAGTACTGTCACTCTTACATTCGAGCCCTTTTGGTGGAAGTATTTCATCGTATTTATAGTTTGCATTTTCCTTGGGATTAATGGGGTTGAGCATCTTATTTAGTAATCGTCTTTTGGTTTTGTACTTTTGAATTTTTTCCAGTTGAAATCACTTTCCCATTGTTAAAAATTGAATTGTTTTTCTTCTTAGTAGTAGTCTGTAGGGTTCTTTATGCATTTGAAAATGACCTCTTTGAAGATTATGTGTTTTATATATATCTTTCCTATTCTGTGACTTTTCTATTCATTTATATGCTCCATTTGAGGCCAGAAAAGTTGTAATTTTACTAAAACTCAATTTGTCAAGCCTTTCTTAGTGCTTTTTCTATTATAGATGAAATTTTTGCCTACATTTTTCCCATCTTATCTCCTGGCTGCTTTCTTATCTTTTATATTTATATATACAGTCCATCCAGAATTGAGTTCTCTAAATTTAATGACATAGGATTAATATGAATGTCAGGATGAGCCAGCATCATTTATTTGAAAAACTTTTCCTTCTTCCTATCTCTGCCGCTTTGTCACAAATCAAGTGTCCCTAAATGCTGGTTTCAGTTTGCCACTTAGTTCTGCCCCTTTTGCCTGTCTGTGTATTCTTGTGCCATACTGTAATAATTAGCTTTAGGTTTAATAAGGGTCCTATCTGGTTGAGTAAGATCTTTCCACCTTGTCCTTTTCTTTGTCAAGAAGTCTTGACGTATTCTTGATACTTAGCATTTCTATTTAAATTTTAGAATCAGTTTGTCAGTATCCATATTCAAAAAATCTTGATAGAGATTGGCTATGAATGGAATTCATAGATATTTTAAACTAAAAATCTCTATTGCATCTATAGATCTCCTTCAATATTGAAATTTTCAAACTGTGAGCATCATATGTTCTTTCCATTTCTTTGTTTTTTAAAAAAATTGCTAGTAACAATGTTTGGTTTTCTAGATAGAAATTTACATGTTCCTACTTCATTTATTTTTAGGATTTTAATATTTTGTATTCACATTCTTTTTCTCTAGTTTTCAAATCAATATTGTTGAGACCATTTACTTATGTTGTTTCAACTCAATAAAAAATACTCATTTTGACTGTATATTTTAATGAGTTTTGATCAGTTTATATACCTATATAACCATCACCCCCAGAAAGTTCCCTTTTGCTCCATATGTAATTCACCCATCTTTGTCTCAGGCAAACACTTTTGTCCTTTTAATATTGTAACTTAAATATGACTTTTCTAGAGTTTCACATAGATGGAATCATACAGAATGTATTTTTTTGTGTCTCTATCTTCTTTCACTCACTTTTGAGATTCTGAGATTTATCCATATCTTTTTGGTTTCTGTTGACATTTAATATTCTATGGACATTTGAGTACAAGTCTTATCTTGGATATACCTTCTTGGGTAAATAACTTAGAGTTAAACTGCTGGTTGTGTAGTAAGTATATGCTTATCCTTATAAGAAACTGCTATTTTGCAAAGTGATTGTATCGTATTATATTCCTGCCAACAATGTAAAAGTGCCAATTTATTCTCCATTCTGTCAACACTGGTATTGTTAATCTTTTTAATTTAAGACCTTATAATGGCTGAGTAAGCATATCTCATTGGGTTTTATTTTCCATTTTCCTAATGATTAATGATGAGATGGTTTGGGTTTTTTTGTATGTGCTTATGGGCCATTGAACTCTTCTGCTGTTTTAAAAAAAAAAAATTGGGTTGTTTTTCTCCCTGAGTTGTAAGAGTTCTTTCTGTATTCTGAATATACATCCTCTGTCATATTTCATAATTTTTCTGTTCACTTTTATTTTTATTTTGTTAAAAGTGTTAAAAATAGGAACTTTCTAATTTTGATAAAGTCTATTGTTTCAAAAAGTCTTTTCTGTCATGGTTTGTGCCTTTGTGTCCTAAGAAATCTTTATCTATCCCAAAGTCATGAAGCTATTTTTACATTTTCTTCTAAAATTATAATTTTTATCTTTATTATTAAGTCAGTGATCCATTTTCACTCAATTTTTATGTGTATGGTAGGGAAAAAAGTTGGGGTTTTTATTCGTTTTTATATCAGTTTTTCAGCACCACTGGATTATCTTGACACATTGGTTTAAAATCAGTTGACCACCTATGTGTGGATCTATTTCTGGACTTTATATTGTTCCATGATCTTTGTGGCTATTCTTATATTATGGCCAATACCTTATGTCTTCATTAAAGTGAATCTTCAAAGCAGGTGCACAAGTTTTCTAACTGTACCTTTCTACAGTTGCTTTGACTGTCCTGGGTTATTTGCATTTTCATATAAATTTTAGAATTTCCTTGTGTTTGACAGTTTCTAAATAAAAAAGCTGCTCCAGATTTAATTAGGATTGTGTTGAATATTTAATTAAATTTAAGGAGAATTGCTGTCTTAATAATACTGAGTTTTCCAATCTAGGAACATTGTCTATATACAGTCATTGAGATTTTGACTTTCTCTCAGCAACTTACTGTAGTTTTCATTGTAAAGGTCTTATGCTTACTTTTGTCATGTTTATTATTTTTTCATGTCTTTGATGATATTCTAATTAAACTTCTTACTTTAAATTTCCAATTTTGAATTAGAAGCCAAGCAAGAGAGTCAATACTGTATGTCTTCATTTATGAAAAATGTAAATAATTTATCTTAACACAGAGTAAATTGATGATTACCTGTGTCAATTAAACCTCAATAGTGCTGAAAAAAATAGATGTTAAGTGGATGTTTATTGTGTATAGAAAGACAACTTATTTTTGTGTATTTGACTTTACAACCTGCAGCTTTGCTTAATCCACTTAATTTTAGTAAACAGGGATAGTTTAGAACTTTTCTCAACTCAATAATTATAATACTATCTGTAGTTTCCTTATTATTTCCAATGTGTAAGATAGTGTCATTTGTAGTTTTAGTGATATTTATCCTTAAGTGTTTGAGAAATCACCAATGGAGCCAAATCTAAATGAAAATTTCTTTATGGGAGAGTTTAAATTACAAATTAACTTTCTTTAATGGATAAGTGACTATTCAGATTTTTACTTTTTAGGAGGTATCGGGGGGGGGTTTGCATCAATTTTGGTCATTGGTTACTTCTAGGAATTAAGCCATCTTATCTAAATTGTTGGATTAATTGCCATAAAGTTTTTATATTTTATTATTTTAAAATATTTGTAGAATGCCTGGGTGGCTCAGTTGGTTAAGCATCTACCTTCAGCTCAGGTCATGACCCCAGGGTCCTTCTGCTCCCCACTCAGTGGGGAGTCTGTTTCTCCCTCTCTCTCTGTCCCTTCCTCAGTTCCTGTTCTCTCCCTCTCCCACTTACAGTGACTCTCTGTCTCTCACACAAATAAATATTTTTAAAAATACAATGAAATATTTATAGGATCGCTAATGATGTTCTCTCATTCCAGATTTTGTTAATTTATGTCTTGTTCTCATTTTATCATTATTAGAATAGCTATTGATTTTTCAGTATTAGATTTTTTTCCAGAAATTAGCTTCTTTCAATTTTTTCTTCTGGTTTCTATTACACTGAATTCTGCTCTTACTATTTTCTTTTCATTATTTGAGGTTTACTTGTTTTTCTCTTTCTAGAGTCTTAAGATGAAAGCTTAGATTAGGAGTCTATAAGCTATGGCCCATGGGCTAAAATCTGCCTGCTACCAGTTTATATTTAAAATAAACTTTTATTGGTATGTAGTCATAGCATTTGTTTATATATTGCCTGTGATTGCTTTCACATCACAGTAGCAGAGTTAAGTTGTTGTAACCTCTATATACTATTGCCTAAAAGTCTAAAATATTTATTGTCATACCCTTTAGAGAAAACATTTGCTGACCCTTGCTTAGATCATTGATTTTAGATCTTCTTTTCTAACATGAGCTTTTAAAGCCACAACTTTTCCACAAAGGACTGTTTTACCTGTATTTAACAAATTTCATTATGATGTTTTAATTTTCATTCAGTGTTTTTTCTACATTTCCCTGTAATTTCATTTTTGGACTCATAGTTGTTCTAGAGGTGCATTTTGAAATTGGCCTTTTCTCACTTAAACATAATGCTGTGAGATCCATCCAACTTGTTCAATAGGTCCTTCCGTTTGTATTTCTTAGTAGTATTCCATGGTATGGATATATGACAGTTCATTCAACTAGTCACTCATTAAGGGCCATTTAGTTTTTTTTTTCCATTTTTTGGCTTTTATGAAAAAAGCTGCAGTGAACTTTTTTTTTTGTCAACATAAGTTTTCATTTCTCTAGTATAAGTGCTCAAGAGTGAATTACTGAGCTGATTTATGGTAAGTGCCTCATTAGTTCTATCAAAAAAAAAAAAAAAAACCCTCCTACCGTAATGTGTATGTAGTCCAGTTTCTCTTCATTTTTACCAACATTTGATTTTGCCTTTTTTTTTAAGTCATTCTGGTAGGTATACACTGATATCTCATTTTGGTCCTAATTTGTCATGTTCCTAATAAATGATTCTGAACATCTTTTTGTGTGCTTTTGTCATCAGTATTAAAATGCCTCTTCATTGAAATATCTGTTCATGTTTTTTGCCCATTTCATAATTGTATTGCTTTCTTGATTTTAAGCCTTGCAAGTTCATCATATTTGCTAAATACTAGTCCTTTTTCAGAAATGTGGTTTGCAGTTGTTTTCTTCCAGACTGTGGCTTCATGTTTCATCCTTTTAATAGGGTCTTTGGCAGAGGAAAACTGCATTTTTGTTGTAGTCTAACTTACCATGCTGTCATGTCTAAGAATTCTTACCTCCTCTGAGTCCTAAAGATTTTCTCATATGTTTTCTGTAAAGTTCCATGCCTTCCTAAACAGTGTCACTTTTAAGTCTGTGACTTATCTTGACCTAATTTTTGTATAAGGTATGAGATTTATATTGAGGTTTGTATTTTTGTCTATGATTGTTCAGTTGCTCCAGCACTATTTATTCAAAAGGATATGCCTCTTTATGAGGCATGCTTTTAAGGTAGTTTAAGGCAAGTCTAGAGTGGCCTTTATTCCTGGGCTAATTTTGTCACACTAATAAATTATGCTGGGATTTCTCCTGAATGTTCAGTGTATTTAATGAGGTCTTTTCATTCTGGCAGGAAGGAACACAGGCACTTTTCAGCCCTGTGTGAGCTATAGGAAATGTTTGTGTTATAGCTCCTTTGTAATTGTTCTTCCCTCAGAATTTCTTCTAATTCTAACTTTGGGAGCTTTTAGGTGTTACATACATGGATTGTTATTCAGGCAAAGACTCTGATTATTGGAAATATTTCTCTTTATAACTTTTTTCTCTTGGGTGTTCTGTCCTCCAAATTCTATTCACCTTGGCCTGCCTGAACTATGGTTTTAGTCTTGTCAGCCCAGAATGGTTTCTGGATTCTGTATTTGGTCTAAAAGGGGAAATACCTCTGTGCAAGAAACCTGAATGATGGTGAAAATAATTCATTTTTTTTTCTTTCCTTGGGGTTTATGGTCTTATGCTACTTGTGTTGCCTGAAAATAGTTGTTCTCTGTATTTTGTGTAGTTTTCTAGTTAATAGTGTGGGAGGTAATTCTAAAAACCATCTTATTCCATCAAGGTTATATATTGAACTAATATCCTGAAAATTTCAACTACTATTATTCCTAATTAGTTATCTATAATTCTTTCTAAATAAAAATGTATATACACAGTCATTTCATCTGAGAATATTGGCAGTTGTATTGTAATCTTTACACCGTTTTATTCTTTTTCCTTGTCTTATAGTACCACCTAGTACCTCCAGTGCAATTTTCTATAAAAGTGGCTATAAAAAGTGTTCTTCATCTCAGATGGAAAGCCTTAAACATCAATAATTATGATGCCTCCTATCTATTTACTATAGATACTGTTATCAGATATAAAACATCTCTTGTGTTTATAATTAACCACGATTGCTGTGATTATGTGTATTGAATTTTACTGTAGTTTTTTATTTAATTTTTTGCATACTTCTTTTTCTGCTAAATGTGGTCTATGACATTGATTTATTTTTTAAATGCTAAACAAATCCTGAATTCCTGGAAGAAATAACTTGTTTTTGAATTGTAAAAGCAGTTTTTCTCTTGAAGAGTTTATGTAAGATTATTGTTTTTTGCTTATTTTGTTTTTTTCTACAATTTTTGGTAGACTTCACAAGCAAAGACATCTGATCCTGGATCTCCTTTTAGGAAAGTTTTTAAATTAAGATTTCAATTTAGTAGGTTTTCCTAGAATTTCCCAGATTTTCTATTTTGTCTTGTGTCAGTTTTAGACGGTTCTATTGGCATGAAGTAGTTCATACTATTCTCTTATCCTTTTAACATTCCTCTAATCTGTAAGAAATTCCTTTTTGTTCTTTAATATTCATTATTTACATCTGCTTTCTTTTTTGACTGTTTTCCTTCCTTCTTTCCTAGTCTTGGTAGTGATTAATCAATTTTGTTTGGATTCTTAAAGAAACATTTACGAGAGAGAAGTAATAAGAACTGTGAGGTTGAAAGTTACATTTTTATTACTATTTTGTCCTAATGCAGTGATTCTGAAATACCCACCTGCCACAGAGTCACACAGAAGGCTTGTTAAAGCATAAATTGCTGGGTCCCACCTCCAGAATTTTGGTTCAGTGTATCTCTGGACTGTGAGAAGTCCCAAGATCTGTAGTCAGCAAGCTGGAAATTCAGGAAAGTCAATATATATTTCTAGTCCAAATCTGAAGGCCTGAGAATCAGAAAAGCTAATGGTATAACTTCTAGTCTGAAAGCTGGCAGGCTCAAGACCCAAGGAGAGCCAGCGTTTTTGTCTGAGTCTGAAGGCTAGAAACTCTCAATCTTCCTGCTCCCCAATGTCAGGCAGGAGGAGCTTCCTCTTAACTTAGCCTTTTATTCTACTCCTGTCTTCAGTTGAACAGATGAGACTTATCCATATTAGGCAGTTCTAGCTGCATTAGTCAGTCTTCCCATTCAAAATGTTAATCTCATCCAGAAACACCTTAACAAACACACCCAGAGAAATATTTGACCAAATATCTGTCGCCTCTGTGCTCCAGTTAACTTGATGTTTAAAATTAACCACTACACAAAATGACCTTGATCCTGCCAGGAGATCTTCTCTCAGGAGAACACACTCTTGAGAAACAGTGTTTTAAGTAATCATCCTTCTGATTGCAACATTAATTCTTAGTTTATCTAAGTCCTCTTCATGGACAATGCATGGAAGTTAGTTTAGTTTAACTTCATTTACCCCCAGTTATGCAAACATACTCATACACATGTATACATGTTTTTGTGGATGGAAAATTTTAAATCCCACAACAGAGTGTAATTGCCATTTTGTTAGTCAACATGTATTTAGAGGTACCCAAATGTTTATTTTTTATTGCTCATCATTCCTTTCTGAAAGTCTGATTTCCATCTGGTGTCATTTTCCTATTATTATTATTATTTTATTTTTTTTTTTTTTTAGTTTATTTGTGTGTGTGTGAGAGAGAGAGAGAACAAGCAGGGGAAGTAGCAGGCAGAGGAAGAATCATTGTCCCTGTTGCACAAGGAGCCCAATGCAGGACTCAGTCCCAGGACCCTGGGATCATGACCTGAGCCAAAGGCAGACACTTAACCAACTGAGCCACCCAGGCTTCCCCGTTTTCCTTCTTGATGAAAAACCTTTAGTATTTCATTTACTGTAGGACTACATCTTATGAATTCTCTCAGTTCTTATTTGACTAAAACTCTTCAAAATTCGCCTTCGTTTTATTTGAAGGATATTTTGAGCCAGTTTAAATTTTCGGTTGGAAGTTTTCTTTTAGTGCTTTGAAGATATTCAACTGTTTTTGGCTTTTGTTTCTTTCTGTGCTTTCTTTACTTTTTCTGCTTTAAAAAAAAAAATAACTTCCAGAGGTGCCTTGGTGTCTCATTTGGTTAAGCCACTGCCTTCAGCTCAGTCATGATCCTGGAGTCCCGGGATCGAGTCCCATATCAGGCTCCAAGCTCCATGGGGAGTCTGCTTCTCCCTCTGACCTTCTCCCCTCTCATGTTCTCTCTCACTCACTCTTTCCCTCTAAATAAATAAATAGAATCTTTAAAAAAAATAATAACTTGCAGTCCTATTGCTATTTCTGTGTTCTTTCCATCTTCCTTACCACTACCACCTGCTTTTAAGATAGTCTCTGTCTTTGGTGTTTAGAAGTTATACTATGATGCACTCAGGCTCTGTGATTTTTCTTTGTATTTATGTAGTGTGGGCTTTATAGAGCTTCTCAAACTTGAAGTTCAATGACTTTTGTAGGTGGCTGGAAAATTCTTAGCCATTACTCCTTCAAATATTGCTTCTGACTCATTCTGCTCTTTGAACTTAAATTATACATATGTCATATGTATCATATATATTTCTTTATTATCTCTTTATATATATATTCTTTCTCTGTGTGTCTCTCTCTATGTCTCTGTCTCACCCTCTACTACAGAGTATTTCTTTAATCTTAGTCCACTTTATTGATTCTCTCTTCAGTTGCTTCTAATCTTCTATATTTTTAATTTCAGTTTTTTGGTAAGTATTAAAATTTCCATTTGATTTTTTTTTATAGTTTTTCTCTCCCAAATGTCCATCTTGTCCATAAATTTTCAAGAATATATGAGAAATAGGTACTTTAAAGTCTTTGTTTCATTATTTGACTTCTGGATTATCTGTATGATTTTGTGTTTCTCTTAGTATTTGATAATATATTTTTCTCTACTTTAATGTCTTTTTTTAAAGATTTTATTTATTTATTTGACAGAGATCACAAGGAGGCAGAGAGAGAGGAGGAAGCAGGCTCCCTACTGAGCAGAGAGCCCAATGCGGGCCTTGATCCCAAAACCCTGAGATCATGACCTAAGCCAAAGGCAGAGGCTTTAACCCACTGAGCCACCCAGGCGCTGTAATGTCTTTTGTTTTTATTCTAGTGTGAAACAACCTAGCATATGAAAGCATTTAAAGGTACAAGATGGTGGATTTTTCCTGAAAAAACAAAACAAAACAAACAAAATTACCTTTGCCGGAGTAGGCACTAACAATTTTAGATAACATAATGTAGTCAAGTTTATAGATCCAGTCTTTTTCTAGTTTACTGCCCTCTAGGGTGTAATTCTTCATGGTTCCAACTTGAATCATACGAGTTTTTGTAAGTTCTTCCTGCCTTTGGTGGGTCCTGAACTTCACAAAGTTTAGTTTTTCCCCATAAGTTTGTTAAAAATTTTGTTCAACTTGCTTCTTCTAAACCATGGCCATATGAGAAAAATGGTCCAAGTGCCAAAATCACCTCTTTAAGGATTTCTTTTAGGAATCATGTTCAAATGATTGGTTCGAATCTTAACACTCCATTAGCCTTAAAGAGGTACTTTTGGTTTGGGTTTGTCTAGTTTTGTTCTCAGTAGGAAGCTCAGCTAATCAGCTGATTTCCACTAACAGTCCAAATTACTCTTGTATAGCTAGTTTATTACCCTATATAAATTGAGTATAAACATTGAAATGGCTTTGTTTTCTTTTTTATTTTTAAATCGTGGCTTTCAACTATATTATGTTATATCTGTTTATTTTGTCCCTTGAATATATCATGGACAAATTTGATTTTCTTGTAATCTTCAACTTATAAAAAAAAAGTTAGTCAAATATAATGTAAATTCTAATATTTCATCCAATTTAAAAACCTCTTCAGTTCTTTTCTCTGGCGCTCTTCATATTGGGGCCTTAATGGCAATTCTCTTTCCTATCTTTAAACTTATCTATAATTTTATTTTTAAAGCAGTGTTTTCTTAGTATGTCAGTGGACACAGCTTTTTTTTAAATTCATCTTGACAATCTGTGCTTTAATTGATGTTTCTATATAATTTATTACTGATATGATAGCATTAAAATCTATCAAATTGTTACTTGTTTTCTAGAAACTATTATTATTATCTGTCTTTTACTTTCTTTTTCTTCTTTCTATGCCTTCTGTTGGATTGATAGAGTATTTTTTATATCATTTCATTTTTCTCTCCAATATTGGCTTATTGTATATTTAATCTTTAAAAAACATTTTTAGAGTTGCTCTAGAGTTTGTAGTACAAATGTTTAAGTTATTACAATTTTTAACAGTATTATACTGTTTCATATGTAGTATAAGATTCTTATAGTGGTTTACTCTTAATTACCCTTTCTCATCCTTTGTATTAATGTTGTCATGTTTTGTTTCCATATGTGTTTTTAAAAATAGCACATCACTACTTTTTTATGCTCTGTATAGTCCATTATCTGTAGAATGATTAAAAAATAAATGAATATTATACTCTCAATTATCATTTCCAGCACTCTTAATTTATTTGTGTAAACATAAGTTTATATCAGATAATACTTTCCTTACACTTGAAGAAATCTTTTAAAAGTTTTTGTAGTGCAAGACAAATACATAAATTCTCTTAGTTTTTTTTCTCCCCTTGGAAAAGTTATTCACCTTCATTTTTGAAAGATTTGGGTTTTTTTTTTTTTTTGGCCAAGTATAGAATTATAGGTTGATATTTTTTTTGAAATACATTTGAAATAGCCACTGTCTGCTGGCCTGCCTACTTTCTAGTGAGAATGCCATTCTTACCTTTTTCCCCTTTGTATAATGAATCTTTATTTTCTGATAGCCTTCTTCAAATTTTCTCTTTATATTTGGGTTTCAGTACTTTATTATGTCAAATATAAGTTGTTAATTAATTTTTATTCTACTTGTTTTCTGGGCTTCTTACATGTATGGTTTGTGGAACTTCACCATTTTTGGAAAATTCTTACTCAGTATGTCTTAATATACTTCTTCCCTATTTTCTCTCTCTCCTTCTATTAGTTTTTTATTGCTACCATAATAAATTGCTACAAATATAGCAGCTTAAGATAGTACTAATTTATTTTATCTTAATCCTATAGGTTAAAACTCCAGCACAGGTCACACTGGGCTAGAATCCCAATGTTTGCAAGGATACATTCCTTCTTGGGGGTTTGGAAGTAAACCAGGTCCACTCAGATTGTTGGCAGAATTCAGTGATGTGCACTGCAGAATTACGGTTCTGTTTATTTGCTAGTTGTCATTCCAGATCCTAGAGGCCTTTTCTTAGTCCTTTCACATGGCCCCTACATTCAGAACCAGTGACAACGTATCACATTCTTTTCACACTTGGTACTTCTCTGACTTTCTCTTCTGACAAACCTTTATGCCTTTTTCCTCTGCTATTCCTCTCTGAAAAATTCCACTGAGAGTGTTTTCTGCTTTTTAGGGCTTATGGGATTACACTGGATCCACCTACGTAAATATCAGGATAATCTCTCTCTGTTAGTGTTCAAAATGTGAATTTCATTTTTGGAGTTGTTTTTGTCATGTTATCATGGCCTACTCACAAATTCCAGGGATTTGTGGTTTAGACACATTTGAGCAGTCATTATTTGGCGTACTGCATTTCTGCTTCTGGGATTTGGTGACATATATATAAGACTATTTGATACTCTTCCACAGATCTTAAGTGCACTTGTAAACATACTCTCTTCTATCTCTCTGTCATTTTTATATATTCTTTTATTCTCTTTTTGTTTCAATATGCCTTTTTTATTGGCCTATCTTTAAATTTATTTATTCTTCCTTAACTTTATTGAGTCTGTTGATAAGCCTGTTTAAGGCATTATTATTTTCTACTATATTTTCTTTATTTCTAGCATTGTCTCTTTTTTACTTTGTGCTGTTATTTTGTGCTGAAATTTTCCATCTGTTTATGCATGTGGACTTATCTTTTCAACTATTAATTAGCTCTTAATATATTAATTATAGTTATTTTAAGTTCTTTGATAGTTCTAACACATGGTTTATCTGTGATTCTCATTCTGTGGGTTTGTGATTCTAACTCTGTCAATTACTTTCTTTGTCTGTTTTAGACTTTTTGATTGAAAGCTGGATTATGCAGAGGGTAGTAATAACTGACATTCATAGTATTTCTGGGCCTTTAACGTAGTTTAAGTCATTCTACCCAGGAGTTGAGCTAGGTTTGTGTTTTCTTGTTTTAGTTACTCTCAGTGCACCACATGCCTTAAATTCTTCTACCTGTACCTTGGCTTTATCTAAGGGGCTCATCTGTCAGAACACTTTATTCTACCCCGATTTTTAGGCTTTCCTTTAATCCTACATTTTAATGAGGTCCCCTACACTCTGGCACCTTCTACAATAGTAGTCTGCTGTTATTTGTTATTGGGTACTTGCAGGCCTGATGTTCTGTGGACATGGAGTTGTTTCCTGTTGTTCTGGTTCTGACTTGGTTTTAGGCAAGTGTTGCGCTGGGTCTTGGAAGTAAGATTTTCCACTTATTCTGCCCATTTCCAAGTGTTTAGAGAATTTCTTATTATTAGGACTCAATGTTTTCTTGCCCTCCCTCAGAATAGAGTTTTTTCTGTTCCCTTTTCCAGCTGCAAAAGTGACAAGGTTTGCTGTCCTTTTCTAAGATGTCTGAGGTCTTTGTTCCATAGAGGTTATGGGGAAGAAGGTGCAGGCAGGGTTTTCTGTCTTTTCTGTAACAGTTACCGCTCCCCTCCCTCTCAGTTGTCCATGCTACCTGCAGTCTCTCTCAGGACAGTGGTGATGTTTGTGGAGAAGAGCCTGCAAACTACTGTAGACTCCCCTTGTGCTTGCAGCTCTGAAGGTTTTATTCTCTCACATTAACTCACACTTGGACTTGAGCAATTTATTAAAAGTGTTGGCTGATTTCTTCTTACGAGTTCATGTAGTACCTAGTGTTTCTTCTTCCTTGGCTCAGCCTCAGTGAAGCAAGTTCTTCATTCCTATCTTTTTTATTTTTTTAAAGATTTTAATTATTTATTTGACAGAAACACAGTTAGAGAGGGAACACAAGCAGGGAGAGTGATAGAGGGAGAAGCAGGCTTCCCAGGAGCAGGGAGGCGGACATGGGGCTCCATCTGGTGTCTCCGGGATCATGACCTGAGCCGAAGGCAGCTGCTTAACCAACTGAGCCACCCAGGTGCCCCTCTTCATTCCTATCTTGTCTCATTGTCTTATCTGTCTTCAAATTTCCAGGCTAGTTGGTTGCCCCGCAACCTCAGCTCTCTGATGAGTTCTAGCAGCGTTATAATTGTATAGATTATCTGGCTTTTTGTGTGATTAGAGTAAGGGTGACCATTTCCAGTTTTCTGCATCTGAAATGGAAGTTCTCTGTTTTGTTTTTTTTTAATGTTCTAATTTCCAACTCATGATTTTTCCATTTGTATTTCAAAAAATATTATGTGAACCAAGTAGTATACTAAAAGCATTCATCAACAGACTACCACCCCAGGAAATATATTCTCAGAACATGGTGTACAGACAGTTTCTTGGAGAGTGTTGAGAGTGTTCCCCATCACATCACCTATAGGGAAGTGAGAAGGAAAGATTGATCCAAGGAAAACTGACATAATTGTAAGGGAAGCAGTGGGCCATTCTGTGGGAAAACTCTACAACTGGAAAGGCCCCTGAAAGAGTTATCTTTAATTAAATCAAGGAAGCTGGGCCCTGCCATCTCCTCCTTGATTAGTGTTTGCAGAATGTTCCCAATAAGGTGACGTAACTTCTGGCGAGACAGGGCCCTTCCTGAGGAAAGATTTAACTGTGAGCCACCACCCAGCAGTCTTCCTAAGATCTTAAGAGAACAAGGGTCTCTATCCTAAAGGGTGATCTCTGTATACCAACATACCTAGCACAATAAAATAGTTTTTATCATACGTTAAATTTGTCATTTACTAGGAAAAGTTTTATTATTTCAATTTTTATATCACCTATTTGAAATACAATTAACCTTAATTTTTATATCACTAGGTCTGTTGTTTTGTCTTACTTAAATGACATATATCCTAACTTTATAGTTTATTTTTATATTTTTATTGGACTAGTTGCCTAGAAAGGAGGAATTTTTCTGTTTGTTTTGTTTTCTTTCTATCTAAAACACATGAAATTAACAATTTCCAAACATGGATTTCATAAAAAGCTTTTACATTTATCAAGAGATGTTCCAGCATTGTATTTCCGAAAACTTGAAAAGTGTGTATTGGGATCTAATTTACCATATAGAGTAAACTTCTTGTCTGCAATGGAATTCTATTTAGGTTTCATTTCATTAGTCTTGTGTAAATTCATGTATTTTCTTCACCTGTACTCATGCACTTGAAAATGTATGTGATATTTTAAAAAAAGAATAAGGAGAAAATGTCAGTTTTTAGTTTAAAAGATCATGAAGAAGTAAGCAAGAATTTTTTCAGCTTCATGTTTTGATTAGCGTAACTGTAAAAAGTTATAGTTGAGAAAAACTGTTTGAATCTGAGAGCCAATGTGCATTTACTCATCAGCTATCTAATCTGTTAAATCATATTTCAGGGTGCCTGGGTGGCTCAGTTGGTTGAGTGTCTGATTCTTGATTTTAGTTCAAGTTATGATCTCAGGGTCATGAGAGGGAGGTCCTGGTCCGTCTCCATGCCTAGCATGGAGAGTGCTTAAGATTCTCTCTTCCTTTCCCTCTCCCTCTGCCTCTCCTTTCCACTGTGCTCACTCTCTCTTAAATATGTGTATATATATTTCACTTCAAAAACTTAGTGAAAGCTAAACAAAATATTTCAAGTGAACATCAAGTGAGGACCACTCATGATATGGAGGTAGTCAAGAATTGAACTTTGCAATTTATGGTTTTGCTGTCTTTAATAGTCTCCTAAGCTTTTCTTTAAGCAAATCAGTTCACTTACCTACGCTTGTATTTCCTAATTTACCCAATAACATTTTATTAATGAAATCTATCATGAATTCACTAGTGTAATAATTTTCCTTATATCTGAGCTCTCTTTTATGTACATTGCTTAAAGTTACATAATTATTCTTTCTATATTTTATTATATAACCATTTTATATGATTTAAGAAAGGAAGAAATTTAAGAACTGTAATGTACAAGATTAAATCATTAAGTATTTATTATATTTATGACATGTTAAGGACCTAGGAAAATATAAAAAGTTAAAACCAAAAATAATAATTATAAGTTTATTAAGTGGCACAAGTGTAAAGGAACTTATTAAAATAGGACTCGCAACATAAGCAGTGTCCTAAATGAAAGTAAAATTACTATGATTTTTTAGAATTCTAAAGCATATTACATTTGAAAATGATCAGTACTTTGTAGTGAAACATGTTTATAAGGAGACAAAAATCTTAGTTTTTTCTGCTAATTTAGTCACAATCACCTTGACTTTTTTTTTAAAATTTATTTCATTTTTTCCAGTGTTCCAAGATTCATTGTTTATGCCCCACACCCAGTGCTCCATGCAATACCTGCCCTCAGTACCCACTACCAGACTCTCCCATCTCCCCACCGCCTTCCCTCCAAGACCCTAAGTTTGTTTCTGTGTCCAAAGTCTCTCATGTTTCATTTACCTCCCCGATTTACTCTACTTCCCATTTACTTTCCTTCTCCCACTGTCCTCCAGGTTACCCCTTATGCACAAGTAAGTGAAACCATGCGATACTTGACTTTCTCTACTTGGCGTATTTCGCTCAGCATAATCTCTTCCAATTCAGTCCATGTTGCTACAAAAGTTGGATATTCATCTTTTCTGATGGAGGCGTGTAGTATTCCATTGTATATATGCACCCCATATTCTTTATCCATTCATCTGTTGCAGGGCTCCTTAGCTCTTTCCACAGTTTTCGCCTTGACTTTTGATATGTCCCGAGGCCAGTTCCATTTGGCAAGATTTGATAATAATCATAACCGTGGGTTTTCATACATTTTTTTCTATCATGGAAGAATTGTATCTTTATTCATAAAATTTCTTATAATCTGTAAATCTCTGTAAATGAGATTTTCTTATTGTAAGTAAAAGTCAATACACTATTGTGTTTTTTAAAACCATAATAATAAAACTCTTTTGTTTTAAATCATGTTATCTTAATCCAGGCATTGATGCTTTAAAATTTCATCTAAAGCATTATTATTTTCTTTGATATTTTGTTTTTATGCTTTGAAAATTTGTGAGAATGGTTGATAAATTGCCCAACTTACAACAGTAGTTTTCTTCATGGAAATCAATAATTCTCTTTCTCTAAAGAATTTGCCCTTAACTATCAAGAAAAATGGCCAATGTCAAAATAGCATCATAAGCATCATTAGTGTGACCAAAGGGAATGAAAAAAATTGAGTAGGAAGAGAGGAATAAGAAGCTTGAGAGAATGCATTTCACCCTGGAGTTGGCAAATTTAGGGCCCAAGAACTTTCCTAAATACTAAGAAGTTGCTAGTGTTAAGATTATAAATCTCACTCAAGACTGTGTAGGACAAATTACCCATGAACTGAAGCCTCAAGCTTTTTGTGCATAAGATATCTTCTTCTAAATTAATGTTTTTTTGAATAAATGAAAATAAGCTTTCAATTGAAATTGAAAAATTATTATTTAATCTTTTCCTAAATCAAGTAAAATATGCTAATTTTTCTTACAAATAATATGCCAAAGAACCTTGTTTTCAGGTAGTTATTACATGTGCTACTTAAAAAAATTATATTCAACATAAAGAGAATAATTCATTTATTTTTATAAGACATAAGGCCAAGGGTTTCTCTTGTGTTAAAATGTGTTATTTATTTTTTTTTTTACATGTTAACAGGTAAATTTTTCAGATATACCTTAGGAAAAAAAATATTTACATTGTATACTTCTCTCAGATGAGAAATATCAGTATCTTTTTTTTTTTTTTTTTTTGTAATTGATGGTTCTTTGCCTGGTGATAGAGGAGGGTCTTAAGCTGAGATCTAGGTTTATATCATGTTCTTTGAGAATTTAAATTGTGTAAAGATGAGGATCACATACTCCATCTGATGTTTACTTTCCTTTAAAATACATTGTGTAGAATCTATAAATATTAACGACAAGAACAACTAAAACTTGTCCATTTTTCTCACTGTAAAAAAGTGATGGTGAAACTTTTCTATTTAGAATAGACTGTTATTTGATAAAGAAATCTGACAGTATTATTTGGTGATGATTTTTCTGCATTTAAAGTCTTTAGATTTCTTGCTGGGTAGAATGTTACATTGTTTCTTCTTCATTAGATTATTAAAATTATGGTTACAGAATGGTAGTAGAGCATCATTTAATATTCTATTGAGTTTTATAAGAAAATAGCTGCTTATTAAAATACTATTGTAAGGATTCATATTTATCCCTTTCCCTTAAGTCAAAGTAATTAATACACATGTACACACACACTTAGGTGATCAGTTGATTAAATTAATTGAGGTTTCTATTTGATATGCAATCCTGATCAGTACTGTTGCAATTCTGACGCCTCTAAATCGTACAGAAACCCATAAATTATGGAAAAAATATTCCTGGATTTAATTAGATAATAGTATATTACAATAGTATAACTATGATATGAACCTTTATACATCTAAAAATTTTTTAAATTTAATTTCACTGTCATTAAGAAATCTTAAAAGTATTCATGCTTCACTCAGAATTCAGGTTCAGAAATAAATAAGGACATCTAGATTTTTTCCCCTGTTCATAGGTTTGCTCTTAACATTCTTACTCATCTTTCTTGGAGGAGGGAATTACTTTATCCTGGAAGTTATGGGACATGATCCTGGAGATTAGAAGGAATGAATTAATTAATAGATATAAAAAAAAGGAGTTCTGTCTATATTCACTAAAATCAGAGATAATTTATTATGATTATTTTATGTCTTCAGGTAACCTTCCCTTTGCTATTTTATTACTATTTACCGGTAGTAAAGACTCTCTTTATAACAGTTATTTTCAAAGTGTTTCCTGGATCAGCAGTAGCAAACCACCTGAGAATTTGTTGGAAATGGAACGTCTCAGAATACACCCAGAACTGCTGAATTAGAAGTTATGGAGATGGGGTTCTAGGAGTCTGTTTAAACAGCATTAAAAATGATTAATGATGTACTATGTGTTGGCTAATTAAACATAATAATAAAAAAATAAAGAAGGTGCTTACTTAGTTTGGGAATAATAGAGTAAGGGAGAATATTGAGAAATCTCTGTATCTTCAGCATGTCTTCAAAGCCCTACCCAGTTCCTTTTTTCTTGCCCAAAGTTGTTCCTCTGGAATATTCTCTTGACGTGTTTGTGGAAGTGCTCACACTAGTTTCCTCTCTTAAGTTTTTTTCTCTAAAGCTGTTGACCCAGGTAAGAGGAGACAAAATCAGATAAAAGTGCTGAGGCTATGAGCGCACAAATGATTCAGATCACACTGATTCCAAGTTGGGAAAGAAAAAATCCTAGATTATTCCCTCACCCCTATTTAGTCACTAACAATGCAGTTTTAAATATTAGTAGTATATTGAAAATTATTCTATGATTAATTACCTTTTGGTCATCTGGTTTCCTCACATAGAGCAAAATGTTACATAGCTTTGTGGCAGGACTTTTATTATTTTGGAGCATTGTTTAATTTTTTGCTGTACATGTCTTCTGTGTAGAAGTGTGTGTTCCTCTAACATTATCTTATTATATTGATTTTGTTTTTTTAATCAGAGCTACATTTTATAAGAGTAAATAAAAAATATATAGATTTGTTTTTTTCAAAGTAGCTGCTGTTATTGACTTCTCACTGTGTGCCGGAAGTTTTCTCTGTACTGTGTGCCTTATACATTTAATGCATATGGTCATCTTCATTTTTTAGGCAACAGAAGTCTAATGCCCCAAGCTCACCTAGGTAACATAGAGAAAACCATCATTTCAGTCCGTGGAGTCTTATTTCAAAGCATTTATTTCTAAGAGAGAGAGTTTGATGTTAACAGATTACTTACTTGCTTGAGCAGAATTATTCTTTACCCCCATTTTTTTTTTTTTACATAGACTACTTGAAGTATTTTTAAGACTGTCAAATAGGGGTTATGTAAGGCCATATAACTTAAAATTTAACAGTGAACTAATATAAATAATAATGCAGGTATTGGTAAATAATAGTAAGTGGGCTTATGAAATGGAAAATACCCACTTGAGCACAGCAATTTAATTGTATTACACTGAATTCTAGTCATTCCCTTATTTGTCCAGCTTTTCAGGGAATTTTTAGGCAATTCTAGAGAACAAAGGCTAATTCTTTGTAACTGACATGATGATCCATGTAGTAGGTGTTCAAAACAGTTTTAATAGATAGGATAGTCACAGAAGACATAGAGCTAGGAGCAGAGTCTGTGGCCCTCGAAGGTTAAAGAATCCCAGTTGCCTTTCACAGAATAGTATTTACTTACTTACTTACTTACTTACTTACTTTATTTATTTATTTTTGAGATTTGCCGAGGAACAAGGGGGAGAAGGAGAGAGGGAATCTCATGCAGACTCCCTGCTGAGCACAGATAGGGCCTGATCTCA
The DNA here is from genome assembly GCA_004023965.1 of Spilogale gracilis. Classification (NCBI taxonomy): domain Eukaryota; kingdom Metazoa; phylum Chordata; class Mammalia; order Carnivora; family Mephitidae; genus Spilogale; species Spilogale gracilis. Next base: position 123,343 of record PITA01003561.1, read on the forward strand.
TGACCCTGAGATCATGACATGAGCCCCAATGGAGAGTCCTGGGCTTAACCAACTGAGCCATGCAGGTGCCCCTGGTCATTCTACTTTAGTTGCAGTTTTTAGAGTAGCCTTATAATTGATGTGAAACTCTACAGGGTGTCCCCTCTACTGGAGCTGTTACTATTCTATGAGTTAGAATTGTATTTTTATGATTTTTCAAAGTTTTAATGTAGAAGTTAACTTTATTTGACTTTTTGTATCGAATTATATTTACTAGTGTTTATGTCTTAATTTCAACAGCATCACTGCAAAACTTGAAAGAGCTTTAGAAAAAGTTGCTCCTCTTCTTCGTGAAATTTTTGTAGACTTTGCCCCATTCCTATCTCGTACACTTCTTGGCAGTCATGGACAAGAGCTATTGATAGAAGGTATGATTTCTCTCTCTATTCTAATTATTTTGGTTTCCTATAATGTATCTATTACTTATGATATAATCTGTACTTCTGGGAGGATATTTATTGTCAAAGAATATAAAGACATTGCTTCCACAAATTCTAGTAAGATATTCATACATGCTTTCTTCTTTATTCATTTTTAAAAGTAACATGTTCTCACAGTCAATGCTAATAACGGAATAGAGAATTTTGAAAAAGGGTTAGACTAGGAGAATCTGGCTCTTAGAATCCTAGCCTACCAGGGCGGCAGGATATTCTTCATTAGGATGGTGTCTTTACTAAACAATATGTTCTAAAATTTCCTCCAGATCTAATAGCCCTGCTTCTGTAAGTGATTTTGTATTCTCATAACATTTGTAATATGAAAATTCTTAACTGAGAAAATGTAAAGAAATATTTAACCTGGAATTGACAAAGCTATTGTCTTTTACTCAACAGCTGTTTAAATGGAGTAAGAAGGGAAAGCAGATAAATTAATTATGAAGATTTAATTAATACATCAGTATCAGGAGAGCAGCTTTTTAAAATATGGTTATCTGAAGCCTTATTGCTTTAAAAAGTTCTTTATATAAATATTCCAGAGCTTCAGAAAGGGATAATCCAAATCTAGATGATCCTGTGAGTAAATAATGGCTCTAGATACTATTCCTTGAATTTAGCAATCTTATGTGTATATTTTTTTGCTTTTCACTTTCTATTTACTGTTTTCCTATGATTGTTCTATCATTGTCTCAACTGCTTTTACACAACCTCTGTTAGGTGAGACAGTAATAGTTAATAATCCGTCTGGGTTTAAATCCTTGTTCTACTACTTCCTGAGCTCTCTGACCTTTGTGAATTATTTAGCCATTTTGTAAATTAATGTCCTTTCTATAAAATATACTCAGTAATAGCACCTCCCTCCCAGGATTCTTGGGACGATTAAATTAAAAAATACAATAAAGTTCTTAGAACAATGACAGACATGTGAGCTATTCATTTAAACAAAACAAAACACTGAATTCTTGGTCTACACTAAGCATTTTCTTAGGTATTTGGAATATATTAGGATATTACAGACAAAGATATAGAATCTAAAAAAGGAAACAAAGGAAAAAACAAGCAGAAACAGACCTGTAAATAGAGAGAACAAACTGTTAGTGGCCAGAGGAGAGGAATATGGGGGATGGGCAGGATGGGCGAAGGGGAGGGGCAGGCAGGCCTCTAGTTATGGAATGAATAAGTCACAGGGATGAAAGGTTACAGCATAAGGGAATAGAGCGAGTAGTATTATAATAGCATTGGATAGTGACAGCTGCAAGCTACGTTTGTGGTGAGCATAGCAGAATATATAAAATTGTTAAATCACTGTGTTGTACCCCTGAAACTAATGTAACACTGTGTGTCAACGATACCTTATAAAACAAACAAACAAAAAACAACCTTAATTAAAAAAAAAAAAAAATCCTAGCCTTGTAGAGCTTATATTCCAGCAAGGACAGGACATTTCAATAAGTATTGAACATAATAAATAAACTATAGAGCATGTTAGAAGACGGCAAATGCTGTGTTAAAGGATAAGTCCCACACAGGGGTTTGAGATTCTAAAAACGACAGGGTTGGGTCGCAGTTTATTTAATAAAACACCCTCTATAAAACTGCATCCTGATTCTGCCATTTTTAGAATCCCAAACTACTGTATTGAATTTACCTTTAACACAGCATTTACCATCTTCTACCATGCTTTATAATTTTAAATAGACCTATGGTAAAAATTACATTTAAGCAAAGACTAAAAGGAGGTAAGTCATATAGCTTACTAGAAAAGTGTTCTAGACAGAAAATATTCAGTACAATGACCCCGTAATGTGTTACTTTACCATAAGAAAAAAATTAATAAACATTATTGAAAAAAATAAGTCTTAAATGTTTCTTCGTTCACTAAAAGTCTTTTATTTGTATATATTTCTATATTTTTCCTAAAATTGTTTGACAAATTTATATAATAAAATATAAATAGTGGTCCAAGACATGCTTAAATAAAAAGGGAACAAACAAATTTAGAAATGTTAGTAATAAGTCCTTATAGTGTTATTAAAACCAGGACACAAATCAGCACAGTTTTCTGGCAGCCAAAGCAAAGAGGGAATTATTTTAAGTTATAAGACCCACATTCCTGGTTCCTCAGTGACAGTTTGTGACAATTTGAAACTCTAAGGAATTACTGTCAGGTAACTTTAACTGCTCTGTGTTGGTTAGGCAAGACCCTATGTAGGTAGCCCCTTTCCAGAATTTTCTGTGACCAGGTATCTGTAGTCTTTCTTATTTCTACCCAGCACTGCCGTGAGAAGGTAGGAGAAAAGGCTGGTAGGAGAAAAGGTAATTGAGACTGTTTTTCTTGGGCTTCCCTAGGTTTACCTAAAATATTCTGAATTGAGTTGAAAGAGTATTAAGAATATACCTCTTATTTTCTAAAAAAAGTGACTATGCTAAAAATGAAACATTGGAACATGTTACATGTTGAAAATTCACTTTGTATTCATCTGGCAGAATACAATTTTATGTTGTAAATTTTCTGCCATATCCCATTTTTAAAACTATATGGGTATAATGTTCATATCCCTTTTTGTGTTAAATGTATTGTACTTAATTTAAAGATGATAATAAAGGGCAGAATTTTAGATTTTGAGTTGTATTTTTTAAATAGAAGGTTGACACACTTACAATATGTCCTCCAAATTTCTGCCAGTCAATATAATCTAAAAGTCTAGAAAACATCTGCTGTATAACAGAACAGCATTCTGTATCCCTCACAATTTAGTTATAACTTTCCTTTTCAGACCCAACTAGTCTCTGTCCTTTATGGAAGACATTAATTAAACATGAATAAAAGTTACACATTCTTATATTTCCTTGTTTTTATACAACTCTTCTTCTGCATTGGATCTTTTTCCTTTTTTTCTCCCCCAAATTATTCTCATCCTTTGAATTTTGTTTCAGATTCCTCAAGTCTAATTAATGTCTTCTCTTCTGTGATTCTGTGGCATTTTATTTATACAATTTTGATAAAATTATTCATCACTTATAAATAGGAAATATCTTACTGTTTATATTACATTGCCTAGCTTAATTTGGTATATAATATTCAGTATTTTATCATTATACTTGACTAGAAAATTATTTTTGCTACTAATATTGGTAGAGGTAAGTTTTGAAATGAGGTGGTAAGACAGGTAAAATGTTGTGTTCTTTGGTAAGAATTCCCCGTATTGACCAGTCAAACACATGTGAACTGACTGCTTTGCTCATCCAAGGTCTGTTCTTGCTCTCCACCCCAGCCTCTGGAAATACATGGTCTTTCATGTTCTCATTCTCAAATATGTCTTCTTGATCATTCTTTCTTTTTCCTCCTCCTCCATCCCTCCTTTCTCTCATTTGAAACACTATTCCTCTCCTCTGAGAAGAAAAACTGTCAAACTATTATAAAAGACTCAGGAGATTTACATGATAAAAATATTTTTCTGCTAGTCATTGAATATTTAAAAATAGTGCTTATGATGAATAAATCCCATTGCTTTTGACTACATCATGCTCATCTAAATAATAAGAACAAAGCTGGGTTTGGATAACTGAATATTTTATGTCCTATGAAAAGAGAAGGCAATTATTCTTAAATTTCAAGTAATCATAAAGTGTAGTTGAATTGCATCTTTGTTTTATATTCATTTGTTCTTAAATTATACTTGTATTCATACAGTTTTTTATAAAATAATCATTGGTACTTTGTATTGTTTGTGTCCTTTAAAATACAAACTAAAAGAGTGTTCTCTCATTTTCTTAATTTGTCTATCATTTTATTAGTCAGTCTGTATTAAATTACTATTGTATGATTCTAGAGTACTTAATTTAATATAGTTCATAACATTTGAAGGTCATTCATTAGCGGTACCTATTTTTATATACCTTTGATGTATATGTGTTTTCTTATGGCAATAATTAAGGATTTTTGTACACAATAGTTATTTGGAGCTTCGTGAACTTTCTCTAAGAAAATCCTAGCTTTCAAATGTATAAACTAATGCATAAAAATTAAATTTGGTATGTATGCAAGTATCAAAACCCACCAGCCCAAGATGACAAAACAACCTTTGGTCCAATAGTTACATTTGTTTGGTTTGCTGCAGCAACGGAGGATGCACTGTTCAGGTCCAGTTAGAGATGGGGGCTGTCAGGAAGCAGATTAGGTCTTGCTAATTTTTATTCAAGAGTCCTAAGAAATACAGTGAGCCTAGAGTTATTATCATTTGTAATAAACAATCTCAGTAGTCACCTAATTTAATTAGAAGAGAAAATGTTTAGGGATGTGTGAGTGGTGGCCTGATGTCCTCTACTCTGTCTTATTCCACCATAGCAGATGGGCCCTGAGAAATCACTGTTCATATTCTCTTAGCATTATTTATGTTTGGTTGAGAATTCATAAGAGTGTTAAAGGTAACTTAATTATGATGAGGATACAGCAGAAAGTCTTACAGCATCCAAAGACGAGAAGTGAAAAACAGTAGACATAAGGCAGCCTTGAAATGGGAGAGGAGAGTCAGTACCAAGACTACTCCCTTTGACTCTCAAGGCAACTTTATAAAGCCTTCCATCTTTGCTCTTCTCTATGTATCAACTCAATTTTTCACTTCTTTCCCTGATTAACTTCACATTTTTAGTCATAAGAACATGATCCAGTGTGGTACCCCAGACTGACTCCAAGAGTGTATTTAATGTAAATATCTTTCATCAGTTGACTATACTCACTATTTATGAAGAGAGGATCTGAGGCACTCAGCCTTGGGTTTGGTGTCTACCTCAGTTACAATCAGCTGATACTGGGGTAGATGGGAAGGGTGAAGCTGGATGCAATATATAGGCTGACTCTTTCAGAAGCTATACACATATAAGTTGAAGCATCTTAGAAAGGGATGATTAGCAGTGCAGGAAATGTTATACTAAAGTGTTTATTATACTTTTGGTGACATTAATAAATGTTTTGTTAAAGTCATATAATACTCAAGAACATTTAATTTTCTAAGATTAGCATTTTTTATTTTCTATTTTTATTTTTTCCAAGATTTATTTATTTATTTTTCAGAGAGAGAGAGAATGAGAGAGACAAGCATGAGGAATGGCAGAGGGAGAGGGGGATGCAGGCTCCCCATTGAGCAAGAAGCCCAATGTGGGACTCGATCCCAGAACTCTGGGATCATGACCTGAGCCAAAGGCAGACACTTAACCAACAGATCAACCCAGGTGTCCCTAGCATTTTTTTAATAATAGCACGGAATTTCCACTCAACCAAAAGAACATCATTGAAATGTTATTATAAAAAGAATGACCCTAATCAAGAAGTACAGTTTACCTTTGGATCGTTCATAGTACAATGTGGCCATATAATTAGAAAAACTAGCATATGTTTATTTTAATTCAAAAATTATATACTGAAATTTATTTTCAGAAGTTATTTTAAAACAGCAATAACATAAAAAAATACATGTAAGTTACAGTGTAGGTGGTAATGAGGAACATACTTCAGACAGAACAGATGTTGAAACAATAACTACAGCAACAACAAATTAAGAGTTATAATTAAACTAGATGACAAGGTAGCCCATTGATACCCCAAAATATGATTGTGTTGAGGTATAAGAGCTACAAGATAACTCATTGATTAGCAGAAGAGAGGGAGAAAGTGGTGAGCAGCAAGATGGCATCTGAGTAAAGTAGTCTACAAATACTTATTAGTAAACCCAGCGGGCCAGTTTGAGAACAGCAGCTAAAATAGAAGACTTTTGCACACTATAATAACAAATGAGTCCAAGGGTTCCATGGTAAGGCTGGACCCAGGCTAAGACATCTAGGTCCCATAAGTAATTAACCAAGTAGAGTTCTCCCAAGACAAAGCCCCACATTGGGAAGAAACTACTATGAATAGAATCCAAATTGAGTAACAGAAGGGCAAGAGAGACAAAGAGAAAATCTACATAAAACTGGGTTGTGAACACAAGCAGAGCTGATAGTTCTCAGAAAGTAGGTTGTTGTATTTTTTAAAACTATATGGAAACAAACAGAAGGGGGATCTTTAGAACCTGAAGAAAGAAGGAAAAGAGCTATCCTGTAAGTTTGGGTAAATAAATTTAACATAAAATAATAACCAACAAAAAGGATCATAATCCCATATTTTATGGTAAAAAAATGAGAATAAGTAGAATATAAGCCCTCAGACCATGAAAGCACATCAGAAAAAAAAAGATGAAAAGTATTCAAAAAGACACTAGAAAAGATACAGCATATGAAAGAACAGTTTATATCAGAATTTAGAGGATCTCACAAATGTGGTGATAAAACTGAGGAAGGAATTGAAAATGAGAAAAATAATTATAGAAATGAAAACTAAGAAGAAATAAAGAGGTAAGTAAACTCAAAAGATAAGGCTGTAAAAGACATATAAGGTAAAAAAGGAAAAATTATAAATTTTGAAATGACTAAAGGGACTAGAAAATCTAGCACAGATTTAGAATATTGAACATATGTATGAGTTTCCAAAGAAGAAAACCAAAGAAAAGAACTCTAAGATAATAGGATTAGTCATTCAAGGAAAATCCTGGATTTGGGGGAAAAAAAATTTAAAAAATCGGAGAGGGAGAGGAATCATGAGAGACTATGGACTCCAGGAAATAAATGGAGACTTTTAGAAGGGAGGAGAGTGAGTGGATGGGTAAACCTGATGATGAAGTATTAAGGAGGGCATGTACTGTATGGAGCACTGGCTGTTATATGCAAACAATGAATCGTAGAACACTACATCAAAAACTAATGATGTACTGTATGGTTACTAACATAACATATAAAATAAATAAATAAATAAGATTTTAAAAATATATATTTAAAAAGCACACTGAGGGGCACCTGGGTGACTCAGTTGGTTAAGCGACTGCCTTCGGCTCAGGTCATGATCCCGGAGACCCGGAATCGAGCCCCACATCGGGCTTCCTGCTCAGCGGGATGCCTGCTTCTCCCTCTCTCACTCCCCCTGCTTGTGTTCCCTCTCTAGCTGTGTTTCTCTCTGCTAAATAAAAAAAAAAAAAAAAATCTTTAAAAAGCACACTGAATATCTGAAAAAATTAGGCAACTAACATTGAGACATATTCTAATACGATTAATAAAAAGAAAAACCATTTGTGGCATCTAGATTAAAATGCAAATTAACTTAAAGGGGAAAGAGAATCAAATTGTCATTGTACTTTTTTGACAGACATATTTTCTACCAGAAGAAAATGGAGTAGGATATTTAAGACAATCGAGGAATGAAAATGATAGCAAAACTGGCTTTCATGTATAGAGACTGCAGATAAACTATTAAAATGCAAGAATTCAAGGAATATTATTCCTATGAGTCTCTCCTGAGGAATCTATTGTAGAATAAGTGTCAGACAACCAAAGTGACTACAGAGTTGTAAACATAAGGACTCATGATAACCCTCAAATGTACATATATTTAGGGGAACAAACCCTTTAGTTATATGGGATACAGTGTGGTATATAATGGCTATATGCTCTAAAACTGAGAAAAGTAGAACAGTAATTATATTTATAGTGACATTATTGATATTTTTGTAAAACTGTTGCATGTTGTATAAAACAATTAGTAATTATTGATATTCTAATTATTTTATCTTGAGAATCAGAATTCTCATTAAATAAAGGCAATCCAGATATAAAATACAGTTTAAGCAAAATAGTTTTGTTTTGAATTTGCATGGGACATTATAAGAGCTAAATATGTGCACATACACACACAACACATAGACACACACACTCACTCTCACATATGTACTCTAGTCTTTTGTACTGTGTCGCCTTGGAACAATGACCAAGTTAGTAGCAGTGAGTATATCTGGAGTCCAGACTGTAGTCTTGAATTATCATTTACTGTTGAAAGAGGCCACTTTCTTAGAGAATTGAGTGATTTCAAGGCTAGAACAGTAAGTATCCAGGATTCGCCTACAACATTTGGTTGGAAGATACCAAACACTGTCAAAAAGACTCAGGGGCTAACTTGAAGACACTCTTATTG